>QRFJ01000575.1:435657-496477 GCA_006176705.1 Cocos nucifera
GCAATAGGAAGCCTCATGTATGCCATGTTATGTACACGACCTGATATAGCCCATGCTATGAGTGTCACGAGCAGATATCAGTCGAATTTAGATGAAGAACACTGGACTTCTATAAAATGTATCCTTAAGTACTTGAGAAGAACTAAGGATATATTATTGATTTTTGGTAATGGAGAACTCCAAGTTTAGGAGTATACAGACTCGAATTTTATATTCGATATAGATGATCGAAAGTCGACATCTGGGAGTCTATTTGTGTATAATGGTGGTGCTATCAATTGGAAGAGTTCCAAGCAGACAATGATAGTAGATTTCACCATAGAAGCAGAATACATCGATGCGTCAGAAGCTGTGAAGGAGGCATTCTGGTATAAGAAGTTTGCTGCAGAGATTGGAGTGATGCCATCAGATGCCATTCCTCTATACTGCGACAATAATGGTGCCATAGCCCTTGCTAAGGAGCCGAGGTTGAAAGGAATATGCCCTCAAGCCAATTAATTTTTGGGATGTTCTTTGTCTTCCAAACTCATGTAATGACATTTCTAATAAATAAAGGCATTTATTTCATCATATACAGTGCCTTATTATTTATTTAAGATTATGATGAACCCTATAAATTAGAGCTATGATTTTAGGATTATGATGAGATCATACCAGTGAGACCTAAAATCTTAAAACCCTAATTTAAATATTCTTAGTCGATGGGACATTGAGTTAGGGATCAATATTTTTTGATAAGACTAGCACATTCTTTGTATGCTCGATTCAGAGGGTGACTGATCTCACAATAACTTGTATATGACACTAATACAAGAATATGGGTGCTTAGTAGAGAATGAGTTCACTGAATTGATCCAAGTCGAGAATATCTAATGGAGTCTTATCTACATGTCAATAGATGGTTCTCATAGTGGAATTTATGCATGTAATCCTTTGACCTGAAACTACCATAGAATCTTATATATATAAATCCATATTTTGGTTCATACTCATTCATGACTCAGTTATGTACGGGATGATCTGGATATGGTAGATTATATATATGAAGGTTGTGAGTAGGTTAACATGGAATCGATCTCTCCTGGTAAGAGGAAATAGCATCCTACTTGCTTCAAACAAATGATGATTCAGGAAGACTTTGATCAAAGCATGATGAAAAAATTAGAAATGGTTTCTAATATTTTATTAAATGAATCATCATCATAAGATTGAAAGAGAAATGAATATGATATTGGGGTTGACATATTTCCATACCCAGAGTCATATTCAGGATGCAGGGAGATCGAAGGATCTAGTTGCATGGTAATTTTCACTGAAGGATATTTTTGATATTTTCATCAAAATTTTACATCTTTCAGAAAGTCATGATACGTTGCTAGACGTCAATCATGTCTTGTGGGTTCGATCAAATTAAAATTTTAATTTGATCATTAAATTAGAAAGTGTTCTAAATTAAGTCAAATTGGGTTGGCTAGTTTTGACCTAAATCGGTTTGGTTGAGTTCTAACCAGATTAGGTCAAATCACACCCAGACTCACTGCTGGTTAGATGTGGAACCTAATGGGTCACACACAAAGAGAGTTGATTAAGGGTCTAATTGGATTAGACCATGTTTGCAAGATGAACATGCTAGCACATGTAGCAAACCCTAGCACCTGGATTCGAATTGGATTCGAATCGGCTTTCGATTTGGGCTAATTTAGATCCGATTTGAGCCAAATAGAATTTAGTCTTGAATTGAATTAATCTAGACTAATTGGGCTTCAGTTGGGGTGCCACATACCTGAATCCCATGTGCCAGAGAGTCTCTTTCTTGCGTGTGGGAAGTCTTTCATGTGCAAAGAATTCTTTGGCGCATGGAATTAGTTGGCGCCTACCTTCTTTCACTTTTTCCATTTTGTTATGTCACAAAAATTTTTATATTGGCATGGACATCAGATATGGGATGCAGAAGAGTCCTTCTGTAGATAAAATACTTCATTATTATTTTGAGAAGGGATTTTTGTCGTCCAAGACCCCTTGCCGCCCAAGACTCCATGCCGCCCACTCCTCATTGACGCCTCTTGGACCAAGTCAAAGTCTCTTGGGACTTTGACTATTCAAAGATTATCTCCACGCCTTCTTGCTGAATGGGCATCCCTTTTTAGAGCCATTGGATGGCCTTTTTATATGATCTAATGGATGAAAAGGGTGGCGCCAAAGATGAAATATTGCGACTCTTCATAAATAACTTACGTAGAATTAGTCCAAGAGTCCTTCTGCTTTAAGGCACCTCTTGGACTAAGTCTACATCTCATTATTTACTGATGAGGCATGAGATTGGCTGATGGGGCATGAGATATTGATGAGGAAAGGGCATGAGAAATTTAGTTGGCACCCCTACGTACATTATAAATAGGGGTGCGCACCAAGAGTCTGGGTGTGTGTGAAAATTATCTTTCTTTCTTACAAGAGTTTCTTTTTGTCCAATTTTCTTTCTTCCTTTCTCTTGTCTAGACCTTGTCCTTATAAGGACAAGAAGTCATCTTAAGACTAAGAGATTAGGAAGGAAAATTAAGAAGACAAAAGAAAAAGAAAGATAGATAAGGAGAGGCAAGGAAGGTGACATAAAGGCTAAAGAAGGTCTTGCCCTTTTAATTAAAGTTCTTATTATTAGAACTCTAATTATATAAATCAGAGGTGCTGGTGTCTTGATCAAGTCTCTGTGTGGATCAACGTTGGAGGGTGAACACGTGGGCACCTGGTGGAAACCCTGACGGACTGCTACCGACGATTAGGATCAATTTAGGGTTTAGCGATAAGAGGTATGTTCTAATACTTTCTTTTATGTTACAAATACATGTTATATGATTTAATTGCTAATGAGGTGGTCCTAGGGTTTGGGTTTGGTTTATATGATTTCATGTTTTTTCTTTGAAATCCATGCTTCCACCCTGTACACCAAACCTATCAGTGGTATCAGAGCAAGCCTTATTAGGTTAAATCATATAATGCTTTGCTTATAATATAATGGCACAAAAGAAAAGTATGATATTTTTTTTATGTTTATTTGCATGTTATTTATATAATGAGATCATGTTCTTTTATTTATCATAATGAGATTATGATGTATATATTATTCTATAAAGGTTGCCCTGATATAGTGGAAAGTATTCACTATATAATGATGGTTGTCCTAGAATAATTATACATGTTAGTAGAAATATATAAATTTTATTATAATTGATGCTATTAGGCATTTAGTTTGTTTTAAATTAGAATGTACATCGAGACCTTTTAAATCTCTCTTTAAAAATTTATATTAAGTTATAGTGTAATTAATCTATAGCTGTATCAGTCGGGATGTTTAATTGATCAATCGGTGTCTAGGATAAATGGTTCATGATTGGTAAAGAGAATGTAGTTTTTTAATTGGTTCTGTTGTCTGACCTGGCCAATTTATTGGTGTCTAAGGAAAGCAACAGGAGGACTCCCACTTCTCTCCCACTTACCTGACCGATTCGATTAATTTAATTCTAGATTGAAATGCTTAGTATTATATTCACTACATTAAGGCCTTCCTTCATACTAGGTTCTTATTATGTCCAGAACCATATTAGTTTTGTTGTGTAACCACAAGAACTATCATGGAAATGATGTAATATTAATCTAGTGCATTGAGATGCTTACAGCATTTTGAATATACTGCTTTGTTGTGTAACCACAAAAGTAGTCATATTTTATTTTGACTGTATAGAAATGAAGGGTTCTATTTAAACTAAAATATTAAAGTTTGTTGTGCTAACACAAGGCTATTAATGTTTTAGAAGCAAAAGTTTTTTAAGAGTTGCATAAAGTGCAATTGGAAAGAGTTTCCTACCTTTGAACTTATAACAGGTTTGTTGTGCAACCACAAGACCTTTTATAAGGAATTAGGATCTTATTCTCACTAAGAAAATCAATAAGAGGGTTATGATTTTTTGATTAAATAGTGGGAGACATAATTAAATTAAAGTCCTAATTTAATTATGTTTGTCATCATGAGTTGTTTGCTTATATATTGTTCTTTATTATGTAGATTAAATGGCTTCTTCACTTTCATTGCATTCAATTTTGGATTCAAATAAATTGACTGATCAAAATTATGTTGACTGGTTGAGAAACCTAAAAATAGTACTCAGTCAAGAAAAACTCTCCTATATTCTTGATGCCTCTGATCCTAAGCCATTAGAAAATGATGCCACAGATGAAGATAAGTCCACATACAAGATGTGGCAAAATGAATTTTCTTACTGTCAAATGCATCATACTTGCCTCTATGAATAATGAATTACAGAGGCAGCATGATAGCATGGACACTCAATCCATATTGCTCAATCTAAAAGAGCTTTATGGAGAGCATAGTAGGACTGCTAGATATGAGATATCTAAGCAATTATTTCATGCAAGAATGATAGAAGGAACATCCATACAAAATCATGTTTTGATGGTAATTGACCTAATCACTCGATTAAGTCAATTAGATTTTGTTATGGATGGAGAGTTAAGTCAGGATTTGATCCTGCAATCACTTTCAGAATCATTTTCTTAGTTTGTCATGAACTATCACATGAACAAACTAAATTCTTCCTTGCCTGAGCTGTTAAATATGCTCAAGACAGTAGAAAGCCATATCAAGAAAGATAAGGCTCATCTTCTTCTTGTGGAAGGGATCTCTAAGAAGAAGGCTAGCAAAAAGGGTTCAAAGAGAAGGTTGAATCCTAAAAATGGTATAAATAAGAAGAAAAAGGGTAAGAAGGTCTTCGGATAGATGACCTATTTTCACTACGGTAAAATAGGTCATTGGAAGAGAAATTGCAAGGCTTACCTTACAACCATGAAGTCTGGTGCAAATAATGCACCAAAAGGTATGTATGAGATACATACTATATTATCATTAAATTATTTTATTTCAAATTCTTGGGTATTAGATACCAACTGTGGTTTTCATATATGCAAATCTTTACAGGGGCTGCATAGAAAATTAAGAGTTTGAAGAAAGGTGACTTCAAGCTCTATGGCGCTGGAGGAGAGTCTATCCAAGCAGAAGCTGTAGGGACAAATATATTGAAGTTACCTTATGGGAAGATCTTAGAGCTTACAAATTATTATTATATGTCTAAGATCATTAGAAATATTATATCTATACCCTTTATTATTAAAATAAGGTTATAGTCTTAATGTAATGAGCGAAGGTTGCTCGATCAAATATTCTAATGAAAATATTTGTTTTGGCATATTTAGCAATGGTTTGTTGACTCTATGTTTGGATGACAATATATTTCATATTGATGAAAAATAAAAAATGTAAGAGAGATGACATAAATAATACTTTACTTTGGCATTGTCGATTAGATCATATTAGTGAGGCTAGGATTAACAAGTTATACAAAAAAAAAGTTCTTTGATCCTTTTGATTATGAATCATTAGAAACTTATGAATCATGCCTCATGGGTAAAATGACCAAGATTTCATTTAGTGGACATGGAGAAAGGACAAATGAGTTATTAGGACTTGTACATACGGATGTATGTGGTCCTATGACAACTCAAGCCAGAGGAGGATACTCATATTTTATAACGTTCACTAATGATTTATCTAGGTTTGGATATGTGTATCTTATGAAACACAAATCAAAAGCCTTTGATAAATTTAAGAAGGATCAAAGTATGGTCGAAAAATAAATTGGACAATGTATAAAAATCCTTCAATCTGATCAAGGAGGAGAATACTTATCTAGTGAGTTTCTAGACTATCTTAAAGTTAAAAGAATTCTCTCTGAATGGACACCTCCTTATACACCATAATTAAATGGTTTAGTCGAAAGAAAAAATTATACCTTATTAGATATGGTATGGTCCATGATGTGCTTCACTGAATTACCTATTTTTTTCTGGGGTCATGCTCTGAAGACTGCAATTTACATCTTGAATAGAGTTCCTTCTAAATCTGTATCTAGTACTCTATATGACATATGGAGAAGTTAGAAACCTAATCTTAAGTATCTTAAGATATGGGGTTATCCAGCTTGTGTCAAAAAAAATTTTGGATATAAACTTTATGCTAGATCAGACAGATGTCTATTTATAGGATATCCTAGAAATAGTATAGGATATTTATTCTACCATCCTACTGAACAAAAGGTATTTGTAAGTAGGCATGCCATTTTCATGGAAAAGGAATTTATCCTAGAAAAGGCCAGTGGTAGAAATATTGAACTTAGTGAAGTTCAAGAAAAACAAATAGAAATTTTTCAACCATATAATCACACAAAAGAACCAGAACACATAACTCCTATCCGTAGGTCTGAAAGAGTATGAAATACACCTATGAGGTATGGTTTCATTATTAAGAACAATGAAGCCCAAGTCATTGAGAATGACGAACCTCTGACCTATACGGAAGCAGTTAAAAGTAAAGACTCTTACAAATGATTGGCTGCCATGCAATCCAAAATAAAATTCATGCACACCAATAAAGTATGGACTTTGGTGGATGCACCAGAGGATATAAATCCTATTGGATGCAAATGGATTTTTAAGAAAAAGATTGGAGTTGATGGTCAAATTGAAACCTATAAGGCCAGATTTGTGGCTAAGGGTTTTAGGCAAAAATAGGGGATTGAATATGATGAAATATTTTCACCTGTTGCCACGCTCAAATCTATTCAGATTATGCTTGCTATAGTAGTATACCACGACTATGAAATATGGCAAATGGATGTAAAGATTGCCTTCCTTAATGGTTTCCTTGACGAGGAGGTCTATATATCACAACCAAAGGGATTTGAGTCAAATGAGAGACCAAATCAGGTATGCAAGCTTAAGAGATCCATTTATGGATTAAAGCAAGCATCAAGGAGTTGGAACATCTATTTTGATGAAACAGTAAAAGAGTTTGGTTTTATCAAGAATGTTGATGAACCATGTGTGTACAAGAAAACTAGTGGGAGAACCATAGTCTTCTTGGTTCTGTATGTAGATGACATACTCCTCATTGGGAATGATATCCCAATGTTACAATCAGTCAAATTATGGCTATCAAATAAGTTTTTCATGAAAGATTTGGGAGAAGCATCCTATATACTAGGAATAAAGATCTATAGAGATAGATCTAAGAGGATGCTAGGCTTGTCCCAATCAAGGTACATTGACTTAATACTAAAAAGATTCAGTATGGATGGGAGTAAAAGAAGTTATTTATCCATGAGTCAAGGCATACATCTCTCTAAAAAGATGTCTCCTAAGACACCTGAAGAGAGAAATAGAATGAGTTCTATTCCTTATGCTTCGGTTGTTGGATCAATAATGTATGCCATGTTATGTACAAGGCCTGATGTTGCTTATGCTTTAGGCATTGCAAGTAGATTTCAAGCTGATCCAGGAGAGGATCATTAGAAAGCTATAAAAAATATTTTTAAGTACTTGAGAAGGACTAAAGATATTTTTTTAGTATATGGTGGTTCTGATCTTAAATTAGAAGCATATTCTGATTCAAGTTTTCAATCAGACCCAGATGATAGCAAATCCATTTCAGGGTATGTCTTTACTCTGAATGGTGGAGCAGTAAGTTAGAAGAGTACTAAGCAGCCAACTATAGCTGACTCAACTACTAAAGCAGAATACATAGCTGTAAATGAAGCCGCCAAGGAAGCTATCTGAATGAAGAAGTTCATCACTGAATTGAGAGTTATTCCTAAAATTGAGAATCCAGTACCATTTTACTGTGATAATACTGGAGCTGTTGCTCAAGCAATGGAACTAAGATCTTATCATAAATTCAAACACATTCTGAGATGCTTCCATCTCGTTCGAGAAATTATTGAAAGACAAGATGTAGTCATAGAACTAGTGGACACAAAGAACAACATAGCAGACCCATTCACTAAGGCTTTACCACTACAACTGTTTGATCGCCACCTTGATTGTATGGAATTAAAATATAAGGGCGATTGGCTTTAGTGCAAGTGGGAGATTAAAAGGAATATGCCCTCAAGCTAATTAATTTTTGAGATGTTCTTTGTCTTCCAAACTCATGTAATAATATTTTTAATAAATAAAGGTATTTATTTCATCATATGCAGTGTCTTATTATTCATTTAAGATTATGATGAATCTTATAAATTAGGGCTATGGTTTTAGGATTATGATGAGATCATACCAGTGAGACCTAAAATCTTAAAATCCTAATTTAAATATTCCTAGTTGATGGGATATTAAGTTAGGGATCAATGTTTTCTGGTAAGACTAGCACATTCTTTATATGCTCGATTTAGAAGATGATTGATCTCACAATAACTTGTGTATGATCCTAATACAAGAATGTGGGTGCTCATTAGATAATGGGTTCACTGAATTGATCCAAGTCAAGAATATCTAATGGAGTCTTATCTATATGTCAATAGATGGTTCTCATAGTGGTATTGGTACATGTAATCCTTTGACCTGAAACTACCATAGAATCTTATATATATAAATTCATATTTTGGTTCATACTCATTCATGAGTCGATTATGTACAGGATGATCTAGATATAGTAGATTATATATATAAAGATTATGAGTAGGTTAACATGGAATCGATCTCTTCTGATAAGAGGAAATGTCATCCTACTTGCTTCAAACAAATGATGATTCAGGAAGACTTTGATCAAAGCATGATGAAAAAATTAGAAATGGTTTCTAATATTTTATTAAATGAATCATCATCATAAGATTGAAAGAGAAATGAATATAATATTGGGGTTGACATATTTCCGTACCCAGAGTCATATTCAGGATGTAGGGAGATCGAAGGATCTAGTTGCATGGTAATTTTCACTGAAGGATATTTTTGGTATTTCTATCAAAAGTTTACATCTTCTGAGAAGTCATGATACGTTGCTAGACGTCAATCATGTCTTGTGAATTCGATCAAATTAAAATTTTAATTTGATCATTAAATTAGAAGGTGTTCTAAATTAAGACAAATTGGGTTGGCTAATTTTGACCTAAATCGATTTGGTTAAGTTCTAACCAGATTAGGTCAAATCGCACCCAAACTCACTACTGGTTAGATGTGGAACCCAATGGGTCACACACAAAGAGAGTTGATTAAGGGTCTAATTGGATTAGACCATGTTTGCAAGATGAACATGCTAGCATATGTAGCAAACCCTAGCACCTGGATTCGAATTGGATTCGAATCAGCTTCCGATTTGGTCTAATTTAGATCCGATTTGAGCCAAATAGGATTTGGTCTTGAATTGGATTAACCTAGACTGATTGGGTTTTAGTTGGGCCACTACATACCTGAATCCCATGTGCCAGAGAGTCTCTCTCTTGCATGTGGGAAGTCTTTCATGCGCAAAGAATTCTTTGGCGCATGGAATTAGTTGGCGCCAACCTTCTTTGACTTTTTTTCATTTTGTTATATCACGTAAATTTTTATATTGGTGTGGACATCAAATATGGGGTGCAAAAGAGTCCTTCTATAGATGAAATACTTTGTTATTATTTTGAGAAGGGATTTTTGTTGCCCAAAACCCCTTGCCGCCCAAGACTCCATGCCGCCCACTCCTCCTTGACGCCTCTTGGACCAAGTCGAAGTCTCTTGGGACTTTGACTATTCAAAGATTATCTCCACGCCTTCTTGCTGAATGGTCATCCCTTCTTAAAGCCATTGGATGGCCTTTTTATATGATCTAATGGATGAAAAGGGTGGCACCAAAGATGAAATATTGCGACTCTTCATAAATAATTTACGTAGAATTAGTCCAAGAGTCCTTTTGCTTTAAGGCACCTTTGGACTAAGTCTACATCTCATTATTTCCTGATGAGGCATGAGATTAGCTGATGGGGCATGAGATATTGATGAGGAAAGGGCATGAGAAATTTAGTTGGCACCCCTACGTACATTATAAATAGGGGTGCGCACCAAGAGTCTGTGTGTGTGTGAAAATTATCTTTCTTTCTTATAAGAGTTTTTTTTTATCCAATTTTCTTTCTTCCTTTCTCTTATCTAGATCTTATTCTTATAAGGATAAGAAGTCATATTAAGACTAAGAGATTAGAAAAAAAAATTAAGAAGACAAATAAAAAGAAAGATAGATAAGGAGAGGCAAGGAAGGTGACATAAAGGCTAAAGAAGGTCTTGCCCTTTTAATTAAAGTTCTTATTATTAGAACTCTAATTATATAAATCAGATGTGCTAGTATCTTGATCAAATCTCTGTGTGGATCAATGTTGGAGGGTGAACACGTGGGCACCTGGTGGAAACCCTGACGGACTGCTACCGACGATCAGGGTCAATTTAGGGTTTAGCGATAAGAGGTATGTTCTAATACTTTCTTTTATGTTATAAATACATGTTATATGATTTAATTACTAATGAGGTGGTCCTAGGGTTCAGGTTTGATTTATATGATTTTATATTTTTACTTTGAAATCCATGCTTCCACTCTATACACCAAACATATCAGAGGTCTCACCAAAAATTCAAGCACATCGAGCAGCGATACAACCTAATCCGCGATTATCTCGAGAAGGATTACATCGAGGTCAAGAGAGTCGACTCCATAGATAATACGGTGGATCCACTTACGAAGTCGTTGGACCAGCAGAAGATCGAAGCCCACCTTAAGAAGATGGGACTTAGATTTGTAGCCAATTGGCTTTAGGTTAAGTGGGAGTTTGTTAGATACATGTGCCCTAGAAGCCAGAATTGGCTGACACTTGTTATACACTTCTAAGGATAAAATTATAATTTTGACTATAAATAATAAAAGAGATTATTTTTTATCATAATATGTATTTAGTGTCTATGATACATCCCTTGAGTTAATGGTAATGACAATTCTTATTTTCAAGAGTTAAAAATTCAAGACATGAATTTTCATTATTAACTCATAAAATGCTTTTGACCGTAGGATCATCATGAGGATGGTGATTGATCCAGAAGGTTGGTGTACAATTGCTTCTTTATAGTAGATAAGTCTTGAGTCTACGGTGTAGAGACACCGGAGTAAGAGTATAGGTACTCGTTAGAGAATGAGGGCACTAAGTGTGACCACCTCGAGCAATCATAAGAAAGTCTACCTTCTCGTCGATGACTGACTCGAAGCTATGGTGATGTATCTAATTCTTTGACCTGAGGTGCATCGGTAGTTCACCTTGAGGGTGTTATAGTTTGACTACATGATGACTCAATCTCCTAGCCATTAGGAATCCTGAGGTGTATGTTGGCTATAGCATGTTCATTGTAGAAATTGGATTGCACCAAGAGGAAATCTATATACCTCGGTGGATGAGCAACAGCCCTATGATGATCATAAGAATCAAGTCCATAAGCCCATGGCCATGGCAGAGTGAAATAATAAAAAGAGTTTCTATTAAGGTTTTCACATTGGACTTGAATCAAATGATTAAATCATATGACAGAAATTAGGATTTGACGAGTTCACCTTAACCCTAATTGATTGGAGCTCAAGATAGAAGAACTTAATGACACTAGTAGCTACACCGAGAGGTTCATTTTTAGTTCTGATGGATTGCCACCATTTATTGCTAGGTGTCACTGGTGGATTTTGAGAGCAATTAGAATGATTTGGATGATTGATCATTTTAGTTGTCTGAATTAGAAAAATTCTGATCCATCGAAAGATGTTTCGATGATGTCGATGATAGAGATCATGACATATCCTATTACCATATAGAATTGAACCTAACTGAATCACACAAATAAGGGTTTGGATCTGGACATCATCAATTGGACTAACCCAATTTAATTGATTTGAATAAGATTCAATTAGGTTCAAGAAAATCATGCCAGCACATGATTGAGCCTAATGTTCTCCTTCAATTATCATCATAAGTTGTCTTGAATGAGCCAAATGTATTTGTGCTTACTCAGGTACCTTTACTTGGTCTAACTAAAACTTGTCCAAGTTAGAAAAAGATTGTCTTAATTTATGAGATAAATTTGAGACAACACCTACCATTTTCCGTCACCTGCTAATTCTTGTCTTTTGACTTTGGTCAAACATTGACCTTTGATACTTAGACATCTGCCCATGTGTCATGCACCCATAGGAGATTGATTTTGGAGCAGTCAACCTACTAAAAAGTAGGTGGACCAGGGGTGCATGCCTAGGGAGGCGTGCGCCCATGGATAGAGGCGCCTGGAGTCCCATACAGATGAGACTCCAATTACTTCGGGGTTTCTACCTAGGTGGCACCAAAGATTAGACTTTGACCAGTTTTAGGTGCCATCTAAGAATGATTTAGAGGGGCTCTTATCTGATTGGATCAAGTGATGTCATCCCATCAATCAGCTTTAGATCTGATTGCACGAAGTGACGTGATTGGTCGAGATGATGTGGCACTGCATGACGCAGTAGGGTCTATATAAACCATGTCTGCGCCTAGTTTCAGAGAGCTTAGATCATTGCCCATGCCACAAGACTGCCCTTCTTCCTCCTCCATGCCAACTTCAGGTCCCTTCTCTCCTCTCTACGCCCAAGGAGATTTGGGCTCCAGTTTGGTGTGATCCAGGCAAGAGAAAGGTGATGAGAAAGGAAGAAGGCAGCACTGCTGTAAGAGATGATACTCAATCTTCAAAAGGAGTTTGGAAGATTCTCTAAATTAGATCTAGATTTGATATTTAGAGAAGTGATAAAGAAGGAAAAGATCTCTAGATCCAGCTTGAGTGGATATCGATAGAGGCCAGGCACTTGCATGGCTAGATCTAGAATCTTAGGCAATCGGTAGGATCATCACAAGGTAATCTGATCACCCAATAATAAGGTACAAAATTAAATCTATTTTAATTTATTTTTATTTTTATTAGATCTATAAAATTAGATCTAAAATATCTCAAATTTGATCTAGATTCAAAAGAAAAAATTTTTGAAATATCTCTCTTGATCCAATCAGATCTGAACGAACCTGATCCAAAAAATTAGGATTTTTCCTTCAGAATGGTCCTCTTGATCCAAATAGGCTGAATAGTAGAAATCAGCAAGTGATTGCTGGTCAAGACTGTTATATGATAATATCTTATAATTTTTTTGTATGTGATACATCTACCTGGATATTAGATACCGAAAGTCTAATTCATATATGCAATTCATTGCATAGACTTTAAATTAGCAGAAAATTTAAGAATGGTGATAGATTTTTTAATGTTGGGGATGGAAATCAAGTTTCAGTCCTAGCATTGAAAACTCTTGAACTATTTTTTAAAATAATAGTATCATTTTAAGTGATTGTCACTATTGTCCATCTTTTATGATGAACATAATATCCGTTGGACTTTTGGCCCAAGATGGTTATAGTTTATCAATAAAGAAACATTATTGTGATATCATTATGAATGATATCACAATAATGCAAGGATAATTAAGAAATGGCATTTATATTTTATCACAACCTATTAGTATAATGTACACATCAAATAAATGACCAAAACTAGATAATATCACTAATGCTTATCTTTGGCATGGTAGGCTCGATCATATAAATAAGAATAGGATTAACAGGTTAGTCAAGGAGTGTATCCTTGACATTGATGATTGTAAATCATTGAATACCTATGAGTCCTGTCTTCTTGGTAAGATGACCAAATCATCTTTTACTAGAAAGGGTGAGTGGGCCACTAAGCTTCTAGGTCTAGTACATACTGATGTATGTGGACCTATGAACACATGTGCTAGAGGTAGATTTTATTATTTTATTACATTTACTGATAACCTATCTAGATATGGGTACGTCTATCTTATGAAGAATAAATTCGATTCGTTTAAAATATTCAAACGATATCGAAATGAGGTAGAAAAATAACTTGGGAAGAGTATTAAAACTCTTCGATCTGACCGAGAAAGTGAATACCTTTCCAATGAATTTCTAACATATCTAGAAAAAAATAAGATTCTCTCACAATGGACCATGCTTAGAACACCATAGCATAATGGTGTATCAGAAAGGAGGAATCGAATCCTGTTGGACATGGTTCGGTCCATGATGGGGTTTATAAGCCTACCGATTTCATTTTGAGGTTATGCACTAGAAACTGTCTATTTTATTTTGAATAATATTCCGAGCAAGTCTATTGCAAAGACTCCATATGAGATATAGACTGGGTGTAAGCCGACACTCTCACACTTTAGGGTTTGGGGATGTTCGACTTATGTTAAATGTTTGCAGCCGAAAAAGCTTGGACCTAGGTTCAATAAATGTTTGTTCATAGGATATCCCAAGCAAACTAGGGATTATTACTTCTACCTTGCTGAAAAATAAAAGATGTTCATCAGCAATAGAGTAGTCTTTTTGAAAAAGAAATTCCTTAGTGAAGGAACAGCTGCCTCTAATATTGAACTTAATGAAGTTCGATAGGTGGAAGAATCGATACATTCTAGTGAACCTGCAGAACTAGATTTGATAAGATCAAATCCAAAGCCTATTGAAATGGCACTCAAAACATCCGATAGAGTACCACATCAATCAGATAGATACTTTGGTTTCTTGGTTCGAGATGATGATCCTATTGAATTTGATGAGAATAATGAGGATCCGATCACCTACATGGATGCCATGCAGAGGTCCGACTCCGATAAGTGGCTAAAAGCCATGAAGTTCGAAATGGAATTCATGAAGGTCAATAGTATATGGACACTAGTTGATCCACCTAAAGGGATAAAATCCATTAGGTGTAAGTGAATTTTCAAAAGACAATGGGACGCAGATGGGAAGGTGGAGATCTATAAAGCCCATCTAGCTACCAAGAGATATCGTCAGCATTATGGTATTGACTATGACGAGATGTTTTCTCCAATGGTAATACTCAAATCTATTCGGATCATGCTTGCAATAGCGGCATACCTAGACTATGAGATTTGGCAAATGGATATGAAAATAGTTTTCTTAAATGGAGAGCTAGATGAAGAGGTGTATATGATACAGCTTGAGGGTTTCACATCCATAGATGAATCTAAAATGTGCAGGCTTCAAAGATCCATCTATGAATTAAAGTAGGCATCGTGGAGTTGGAACATGCATTTTGATAAAGTAATCAAAACATATGGTTTCGTTAAGAATGGAGAAGAACCCTGCATGTATAAATGGGCCAATGGTTCTATTGTTGTATTTCTTGTATTGTATGTTGATGATATTCTCTTAATCGAAAATGACATCCCTGCATTATAGGGAATAAAGGTTTGGCTATCGTCTCAATTCTTCATGGACTTGGAAGAAGCTTCCTACATCCTAGGAATGAGGATCTATAGGGATAGATCTAAAAGGTTGCTAGAATTATCCCAGTCCACGTATATTGATACCATGCTGAAGAGGTTCAGCATAGAGAATTTCAAGAAGAGCTATCTTTCGATAGGCCATGGGATTTCGCTCTCGAAGAGGGATTGTCCGACAACTCCTCAAGAGAGAGCGTATCAGTAGAATACTATATGCTTCGATAGTGGATTCTATTATATACACCATGATGTGTACGAGATCAGACGTGGCATACTCACTAGGGGTAGTGAGCAGATACCAGTCTGACCCAGGTAAGAATCACTAAAAGGTTGTAAAGACAATCCTGAAGTATTTGAAAATACCAAGGACCAATGGCTTATCTATGGAGATACTAACTTGAAACTTATGGAATATACTAATTTCAATTTTCAGTCAGATTATGATGATAGCAAAAATGTGTCAGATTTTGTGTTTACCCTAAATGGTGGAGCGGTTTGTTGGAAGAGTTCCAAGTAGCACACTGTAGCCGATTCTGTGTGTGAGACGGAGTATGTCGCGGCATCTGATGCTGCGAAGAAAGCTGTGTGGCTGCAGAAGTTCATCAATGAGCTAGAAGTGGCACTCTCCTTGGATGGTTTGGTTCTACTATACTTTGATAGCACTAGAGCCATAGCTCAAGCGAAGGAGCCGAAGGCACATCAGCGCACCAAATATATTCTGCATCGCTACCACCTTGTATGAAAAGTCATGGAGCGAGATAATGTCGAACTTTAGAAGATCGATGGAAAGAAGAACGTTGCTAACCCCTTTACTAAAGCTTTAGGAATCAAAGAGTTTGATAATCACAAATGGAAGATGGGTATTCGATACTGTTCTAAATGGCTTTAGTCTAAGTGGGAGTTGTTGAAAATTATATCCTAAAGCCAATCATCTAGGTTGTAGATGGTTGTGCTAAATATAATTATACTTAAATTATTAATAAATAAAATTATTATTTTAATCTTTTCATCACTTTATGCATCTTTCTGTAATGAATTTTTTTGTGATGAAGTCCTTAGGGCTATTTAGACTCGACAAAGGAGGATTTACGTTTAGTCCTTAAATTAGTTCACAATCAAATGATATGCTGTTACTCAAAAGGATAATGTATCGAGTGTAGGTCATTGTGTACCATAAGTGTTGATTGTCCTCTTAACCAAGAAGTATGAAGATACTGTTATGGCATGCAGGTGAAGTGTAGGGGTACATTTCACTGAATGTGATCCAATTGCGGAGCTCTCTTCTATTAAGAGTTGCTCGCAAAGGATATGGGTATAAGTATCCCTTAGACCTGAGACCACCATGATGACTTACAAGCAACTCACTGTACTTAGGTGTCGGACTATCTAAATTTTTAATTCAATGATGGAAGGCTACTAGGTGCAGTCAAGTACTTGTGAAGTCGATGTGTGTGTCAAGATGGGATTGACCCCTCCAAGTGTTGGAGAAGTGCATCACTGTATTTCAATTTAGCAAACTCTCGATCAGGATGGTCCATATGACGGACACTAAATTTTGAAATACAATGTGGATGAATTTTTAGAATTAGTAGTAAACCCTAGATCATCCTTTGAGCATCGAGGTCAAGAGGATGAATTATATGATAACCATATGCCATAGGTTCGTCATTGTTGCATTGCGACTTTTTGACCTATCTGGACATTGGATACCATTGCTAGATGGTCACATCGATTGATATAGAAAATTGATTCTTGTGCTATCGATTTAGGATTTGAATCTATGGGATCATACACATAAGAAGTTTCTACCTGATCTGATGGTTGATCATAAGTCCTGATGACTTAGGACACTGTGGTCAAGAGTCCCACTAGACTGGGACTCTATGATCAAGAGTTTCATTAGACTAAAACTCTGAGTCCTACTCATCTAGCACTCTCTGATCAAAAGTTTCACTGGTTTGGGACTCTAAGATTATGAGTTTCATTTGTTTGGGATATTGGGTTCAAGAGTCTCACTAGATTGAAACTCTTCAGAAGTTTCATGTTGATGGGACTCTGTTGCCTGGTAACCCATCTGATTTGGACTCTGATGTTTTTGGAGGATTATTAGCAATTTGATTGATGATTAGCTTAATTTGATTGAGCAATGAGGATTTGATCAAATCTGATCGAATTGGATTCGATTGGGTTTGACCCAATAAGATCATAAGATGACCTAATCGCTATGAAAGATTTGATCCTGATTTGATCAGGACCTAGATCTAGTTAATTTCTAATTTAATTAAAAATTAATTAGATTGGATTAAGCCTAATTTGGTTGGATTTAACCTAGTCTAATTGGGTCTAGATTAATTGGTTTGGTTGAAATCAATTAGGACCAAGTCAAATAAAGTTTGAATTCAAACTCTCCCATGCACCCACCATCTTTGATCAAGTCAAATAAAGTTTGAATTCAAACTCTCCCATGCACCCACCATCTTTGAATTTTCCACTCTTGTTCGATGCCCCAAAATTTTTGTACGTAACTTTTCTCACACCCAAAAGGTTTCTGTGCCCCCTCTTCTTATCTCTCTTTGACTTGGTCCAAGGGTTGGGCTAGTTTAAATTTGAATTGAATTTTGAATTCAACTTAGATTGTTTTGATTGAAACCACTTAACCATCACATCCTTATCCAAATCCCATGCCTCCTTTGTGTTTTCTCATGCACATTTTTGTGCGTTCTAGGTGTGGAAACATAGAAGGAGATTCCTTCTGCACGTCATCCACTTGGGAGGTGGCATTGGATGCAGATAGGGAGACCAGTTGAATTTTGAATTCAAGTGGTTGGTTTGGTTTGAACCTTATCCCCTGTGCATGCTTTCCACACTTTGTGGCCCATTTTAAAAGATTTTTTTTTTTTGAGGGTGTGCATGGATTAGCATGGGGCATCTGAGAGGATGGAGGCTATGTAGAGGGATTTCTAAGAGAGAAAATCAGAGAAGGGGGCTTGTCCTATGCGTGGAAGGGTCAACTATAGTTCCTACGCCAACTTTTCTCACATGCCTCTTCTCAAATTTTTTCCTCCTTATGTCATCCATCTTAAGAGGATCTAAGATGGGTGTATGGTAGAGGAAGAGTCCTTCTTCCTATGAAAATTTGTTTCATGAAAAAACTCCAAAGAGAGAGGGTGTGAGAGGGTTTTCGGCGTGTCAAGGATTTTCTAGGTGAGTGCAAAACCCTAGGATTGGGACCCTGGGTTCGAGTGGAGAGATCGAGTGCTATGAGTATCTGATCACCACCAAACTTCAAACACTAACTCATCATCCTCCATACTCCATGTTCTATTTTTTTAGAGCATTCGAGAGATCAAAAAGTAGATGATCGATTAGATCAATCATGATCAGCCATCAAATACCCCGATGAGGAGCTAGTACTCTAGTGGAGCTGGTCGGGATTAGGAGCTCCGTGTGGATCAACCATAGAGGCTGGATAGGTGTGCAACTACAGCGTGACACTAGAAACTTATTTCGATGGATTCAGATTATGGAGATCAGCTATCCATGCATAGGTATCGAATTCTAAACTTATATTGGTCAGTAGATTCAATTTGCTGATCGATCGCATTTAAATTTTAAATTATATATTAGCATGTCTAGATCTTGAGTAGGATTTATTTGATTAGATCAATGCATGTAGCAGATTAATTTTAGATTAATCTAATTCTTTCACTGCTATATAATTCAAAAATATTTTGAAAATGTATGCTTTTATCCTGCTCGATTTTCTTCACATACATCATTAACCTTCATGTGCTCCATTTTGGATTTCATGGCTTCAAGCCATGTATCAGAGTTGGATCTTTGCACTACATCCATGTAGGTAATTGGATCCTCATTATTCTGGTCGAGCTTAATAAGATCTTCATTTTGAACCAAAAAATTATAGTATCTATCCGATTGACACGGTACTCTACCGAATCTTCTTAAGGATGCCTCTACAACGGGCTATGGGTTTGATCTTATCAAATCTAATTCTGTAGGTTCACTAAAATGTGTCAGTCCTTCTATCTATCAAACTTCAACAAGTTCAACTTTAGAGGCAGTAGTTCCTTCCTTAAGAAACTCATTTTTCAAAAAAAAATATTCTATTGCTAACGAACATCTTTTATTCTTCAATAAGGTAGAAGTAATATCTCCTAGTTTTCTTGGAGTACCCTATGAATAAGCACCTATCAGATCTAGGTCCAAGCTTATCTATCTATAAATGTTTGATATAAGTCAGACAACTTTAAATTCTAAGATGAGAGAGTGTCAGCCTATGCACAATCCATATCTTATATGGAGTCTTTGCAACAGATTTGCTCAGAACTTTGATCAGAATAAAACAAGTAGTCTCAAGTGCATAATCTAAAATGAAATCGACAAACTCGCAAATCCTATCATAGACTGAACTATGTCTAACATGTAGGTGGTGTGGTGCTCTCAAGCCTTGGAAGGCCACGAGAGGAGCTAGGGTGATGGCTCTGGAGAGTCTACGATAGGTGTGATCCTAGGGCTAGGATAGGAGTGGTCCTACGATGGAGGTGGTATGTAGCTCTCCATGGGCTTGAGGTTCAGGTATTGAGGATCTTGAGAGGCTTGGTTGGTGCTTTAGAAGTCTAAAAAATAAGGTGGAGTAAGAAACGAAAGTCGAGGATTGAAGACTGCAGAAAAAAAAAATTTGCAGGTTAGCCAGCTCAGTCCAAAACTAAGTCGGCTAAGTCTCAGCAGACATGCAAAATAAAAAGATCGCATTCAAAACTACGTGTAAGGGATGACACCAGGCCAGCTCAGTCTCAGACTGAGCCGACCCAGTGCTGAGACTGAGCTGACTCAGTGTGCAGGCAGAGTTACATGAGGATCTATTTTAGGCTAGTGTCTGGATTGATCCTAAGGGTCTTAAGGCCTGGTTTAAGAGGTCTTAAGAGGGCTAACTCATGTATGGATCGAATTTAGATCCAGAAGATGAGAGCATATGAGACATGGGTGTATATGGGCTCAGTGAGTGCTTTAATGTATTGAGTTAGCCTAGGGGAGTTTTTGAGATGGGGTTTATTAGGGTTCATGTGGTAATCCTAGGATATATAAATCAGGATATTATAACTTTTATAATAAAGATGGAATATAATTGAGCTTTTCTCTCTAACTCTTTTCTCTCTTTTCTTTGATTCCAATGCCAAAACCCTAGCTTCTCTCTTCTTTCTTAGATCTTTTTTGGTTTGCTGGATTAACATCCAAGTTCATGCAAGAGATCGGATCTATGACTGTGGTTCCAAGCAGCCATAGATACAATAATTGATATCAGTCTTATTGACCATGAAAGATGAAGAAGATCAATTTTTAGTAGAGATCAGTAGTAAGGTTCAGATCTAAAAGCTTTTTCCAGGTTTCGTGAGAAAGAAAGAGATCTAAAAGCTGCTGTCCATCATTCCTAGTTAAGGTAATTTTTAGATCTATCTATTTATTGTTTTAATTCAGATTGATCATGGAGAACAACATGTTGAAGGTAGGATTTGAGAAGTTTGATGGAAAAAAAGTTTCACGATGTGGATGGTTAGGATGGAGGATTTGCTGATTTAGATAAGGCTGGATTCGGCCTTGGAGGTTAGGTCGGAAGAGACAACAGACAAGGAGTGGGTGTCTTTGGAGAAAAGGACATGTGCCACGATGAGGAATGATTTGGCAGATGAGATTTTGTATGGCATGTTGGAGGAGAGGACACCCAAGGATTTATGGTCGAGGTTGCAGCAGTTGTACATGAAAAAGAACATGTGCAATAAGTTGATGCTGAAGAAGCAACTATACAGCCTTCAGATGCAAGAGGACGAGGATGTTGTAGGGTATATTCATTGGATGAGCATGGACTTACTCAATATTGAGGTAGATCTTGAAGAGGAGGACAAGAGTCTATTACTGTTGTGTTCGCTACTTAGGAGCTTTGATTCGTTGGTGACGACATTGCTGTATGAGACACTGGTGTATGAGGAGATCGTTTTAGTACTAAGGTCCAACGAGCAGTGAAAATGGATGACAAAAAGAGAGGTCTTCCAGGAGAATCTTGTGGTTTCAGAAAGGCTAAGGAAAGGGAAGAAGAAGGATGAAAAGAGAGGCAGCAAGGGGTCTAAGAGATGCTTCAAATGTGTTGAAGCAGGACACTTTAAATGAGAGTGTTCACTTTGGAAGAAGTGCAAGGAAGGAGAAAACTCGGATTTCATTGGTTCAGTCATTGAGAGTGAAGATTTAGATGAAATATTGGTGGTCTCAGAGGAGCCCACGAGATGCGGTGTATCTGAGATGGCTTCAGAGGGATCTGCATAGCGCGGAGGGTCCAAAAGAACAATGATGGTATTTGAGGAGCAGCGGCAGGCCTAGCAATGCAGCATTGGGTGGTTGGCCCCGAATGACTCGGTGATAGAGTTGGCTTCTGCAGCATCAAGGGAACTTCAGTTCCAAGTGGAGCACCGAACAAAGATGGTTTCATGGGTGGAGGAAGCTATGGCAAGGGTTCAAAGCAAAGGGGTGCAGAGGGAGGAGCTATATCCCAGTACCAATACCAGGACTGTATAGATCCAGGTGGAGAGGATTATGCAGGGAGACAGATATAGCTCTAAGGGGACAATGTTAGGTGGAGCATCAGGATATACGGCTAGTGTCGATAAAGGAATGCTGCATGATCTCTAAGGAAGTTTAGGAAAATTAATGCAGCTGTCAAGCAGAAGGATACCTACAACTTCAAAGATGGTGTAAATGGGCAAGCCAAGATCTTCAACAGTGGAGGCGGTCATCCCAAAGATCTCAAAGAAAGCTCAATAGCTAGAGAAGAATGGCGGTGGCAAGGTGAGCACAAGGGGTTGTCAAGACATGCAGGGATAGCAGAATCATGTAGGAGGAAATTGCCTGGTGTGCCAAGGCTTGGGTGCAATAAGATAAAGATTGTAGGTGGTGTGGTACTCCTAAGCCTTGGGAGGCCATGGGAGGAGCTAGGATGATGGCTCCGGAGAGTCTAGGATAGGTGTGGTCCTAGGGATAGGACAGGAGTAGTCCTAGGATGGAGGCGGCATATAGTTCTCCATAGGTTTGAGGTTTAGGTATTAAAGATCTTGAGAGGCTTGGTTAGTGCTTCAGAGGCCTGGAACACAAGATGGAGCAAGGAACCAAAGCTGAGGATTGAAGACTATAGAAAAAAAAAATTTATAAGTTAGCTAGCTCAGTCTAAAATTGGGTTAGCTCAGTCTCAGCGAACAAGCAAAATAGAAAGATCACATTCGGGACTGCAGGCACGGGATGAAACTGGATTGGCTTAGTCTGGCCCAGTCTCAGGTTAGCCGGCCTAGTGCTGATACTGAGCCAGCTCAGTATGCGGGCAGAGTTACCAGAGGATCTATTTTGGGCTAGGGTTTAGGTTGATCCTAGGGGTCATAAGGTCTAGTTTAAGAGGTCTTAAAGGGGCTAACTCATGTATGGATTGGATTTAGATCCAGGGGATGAGAGCATGTGAAACATGAGTGCACATGGGCTCGGAGAGTGCTTTCATGTATTGGGTTAGCCTAAGAGAGTTTTTGAGTTAGGAATTATTAGGGTTCATGTGGGAACCCTAGGGTATATAAATCAGGATATTGTAACTTTTACAATAAAGATGGAATATGTTAGGATAGATCCATCAACTGTGGAACATAGATCACCCATCCAAGATCACCTGTAGAAGATATAGCACTATTGGTTGCTATGGAAAGATTGAAGAAGACAAACAAACACAACCATATACGTGGTTCGGCCCAAGTGCCTACATCCATGGGACATGCAATGCATCACTATCGAGAAAGAACAATAGAGGAGATACAATCTCAACTCACCAACCCTCTCTCTTAATCCAGAAGCACTCACCCATACAACGCTCTCAAAGTAATCCCAAGAAGATCTATCTTATAGATCTACCGGTCCAGGATCCTCGACATCCCTAGATACTATATGATCCTCTCAGCCTCTACATCAAGCCCTAGCCTTTGTCCTTAGGCAGCCTCGCCATTTCAGGACACTTCCGACTTTCTTGATGCTCTTGGTGTATCCTGAGACCCCTAGCTCTCCCTAAGACCTACTCCTGATCTCCCTGAGAAGCCCTAGCACTCTCTGCTGAGATATCCTCCTTGATTGCTACACCATTGAGCCTCTCTCAGCCTTCATGCCTCCATAAAGGTATTACTGCAATACTCCAGTACTTCCTGCCTTATCTCTACACCGTCTGAGAGATTTTTTTGGGACTCTTTGACTCCTTGGGTCGTCAATCCTTCTTATAAGCCCTAATCATTTCAATACCATCCGATCAGCTCTCGTGTGCTGTCCTAGCTACTGGATGATACAACAGCTCCATAAACCCCGTGAATAGACTTAGTCCATGAGTTAGGAGTAGTTGACCCCATCAAAAGGCTTTTGCTTATGTGCCTGTGCACTGTTCACCATCGTGCTGTTCATCTCCATCGAGCCGACTCCATCAGAAGCTGAGCTGGCTCGACTGCATCTCACTTGAGCACTGGTTTCTATCCGTCTAAGAGAGTCAGCTCGAATCTATCTTAAGCATGCTCGATTTTACCTCGAGCCAGCTCGATTGTGGATCCAAGCCAGCTCGACTGTATATTGGCTGATCTTTCTCATGGCTCCTAAATCTCATTCTTGGCTTATCATGGACCGAATCTCGAGGCATCAGATTCCAACATTCTCCATCTCGACTCTGATACCAATTGTTGTGCAGGATCGCTTGATGATCTATTAAGGCTGGAGGAATAGTGGGGCGTGCCTCCTTCCTCCAAGCTTGGAGGTGCGCCCCCTAGGGCACCTTGGCATGTGAAGAAACCAGAGAGAGGGAGAGATATAGGAGAAAATGATGATCTTGATTCTCTTTTGTCTGACCACCTAGGGTTTACAATATACATGTATATATATACCTGTACATGGACCAAAATCCTAACCCGTAAAAAACTTCTTGGGCTAATCCAGTCCGAATGCACTCATCCAAACTCATGTACACTTATGGTCTGATCATGCACTCAATTCCATGGACCCAAATTTAGTTCAAACTCTGAGTAGCCCCAATGAGACCCCATAAACTAGGGCCTCATGACCGTGGAGGGCTGAACCTCCATCCTAGGATCAAAACCAATCCTAGCCCTAGGACCATACATGTCCTAGTCTCTCGAAGCCAACATCCAGACTCCTCCAGTGACCTCCCAAGGCTTGGAAGCACCACTAATCCTAACAATCTCCATCTTAGTACCCCAATCCTTGGCAAACCCTACATGAACCGTCTGCACCATCCTGCAGCCTCCAGAGTTGATACCATCCCCTCGAAGCCACCTCACCTCCCAAGCTGTAATACTAACATGTGCTCCATAGCTCCTGAGACTTATGCTCCACCGCACTCATTGGCTTCGAACTGATGTTGATAAGTGGTAAAAATATCCTAATAAAAGTATTAAATTATAAAATAAATTAATTTATTTTTTTTGAAATTGATACTTTTGTTAATCTTATGCAGAAAATAAGCTACCAATATGAAGATCTTATTTTTTTAGTTCAGATGAAATAAATTTCAGACAAAACGGACTTCAAACGAGTCTAGAATTGAATTTCAAAAAAAAAAAGCTGGTCTGATTCAAATTGGTTCAAAAAAATTGGCTCAGCAGACCGTCTGGTTCGACTGCATCCAGCAGACCGACCCGTCGATGCAATGCTGACATCAAGATGATGTCAGCATTTTTTGCAGCGCACGGTGGATCTTTTGGAGGGCATTTCGGAGATTTTACATGAAGAAGCGCGCTTCGATTGGTTGAAGAATGCGGCGGTCTATGCAACACCGAGCTCACGCATGGTCTATAGAGGATAAATTAGAAATTCTATCTGATCCGACGAATGCCTTTCACTGAAATTTGATCGAACGGTCGAAATGCATGCATTGACGAATGGCATCCGTAGCTCCCGATCGAGATCCAATGGTTGAGATTTATCCCAACTTTAAACTAAAGATCAGAAGCTTTCCTATGCGCAATCTGACGGCCCAGATTTGATCTTCAAGGTTGATCCGACGGTCCAAATGAATTTTGACTTGATTTGGGATTTTAAGATAATTTTTGAGTGATTTTTGGACCATTTGATCAATATCTAATGGTTAGAATTGATCCAAGATTCTTTTTGAGTTGTTTTGAGAGTTTTAAACCTAATTTTCAATAGGATTTTGATGGAAAATCCACCTCTCAACCTATAAAAAAGTCTGTTGCCAAAGGAAAAAAAAGAGGGGAGACAGTGAAAAAAAATAAAAAAGAAAAAGAAGAGAAAGAGAGGAGAGAGGTGGAAAGAGAAGAGAGATTTTTAAGAGAAAAGGAAGGACTTTTAATTTTTTTGTTTTTCTTTTCTTCTTCCGACAATCAGAACATTGATCAAAGAGGTTCTTTTCTTCTTCACCAAGTTCTCCACACCAAGAACGACAGACAATTAATTTCAGCAATCAAATAGTCTAATTTCTTTATGCTTTTTATTTTATTTGCTGTTTTTGAACTTGTTATCATGAACTAAATTTTCTTTTACTAAGGCTAAGGTGTAACCACTCTTTTGATGCAATATTCAGTATGATTTATTTTTAATTTTAAATTTTATTCATGAGGACTATATAAATCTGATCTTAATGCTTTTAGATTACTGGCCATCTTCTAATTGATCTTATGAACATAGATATTACGGATCAAGTACATCTATATTATTGCTTCTTGATTATATATCTTGTATTATGAATCAAATTAGAATTCATATGCATGCAGAAATTTTAGTACACTTTGGATGCAGCGTATTTTAATTAGAGGGTTTCACAAAATTTAATGTATTAATATTTATTTAAATTACATCTGAACCAAAGGATAATTAATAAATATTGATAGTTTTGCTATGCCTGGACCAAAGGATAGTAAATAAATTAGGAGACTCCACCGTCATATAAAATAAAATTAATCTAATAATCTGAATATTGTATTGACTGAGTTGGTGAACCGATTGCCTTAGTAATACATTGCTCTTAAGTTTAAAACCCTAATAATTACACTCTCTCTATTTTCTTAAAATTTTTAATTATTTCTTTATTTTGTTCTTTAATTTTTTATTCTCATAAATCGATCTTCTAAATAAAGCATAGGAAAGAGCTTTTCAGTACTTATTTTTCAATCCTCTAGGGATGATACTCTACTCATTTACTTTATTACTTGATCGACTGGTGCACTTGCCATAGCTATAGATTAGCACGCATCAAGTTTTTGGCACCGTTGTCGGAGATTGTGTCTAAAACAATATTAAAATTTTGATCCTAGCTTTACTTTAAAATTTTATTTTTAATTTTTATTATTTTTAAAAAAAATTTGTTTAGTGCATGACATGTACTGGACATAGTAACTTACTATTTTTAAATCCAAAAATTGAAAGGACCATTAGAAGACTACAACAAGAAAGAAACATGGCAGCTAAAGATCCTAACGACATCAATCTAGGATTGGATATGGTGACCGAAGGACAGCATGAAGCTATTCGACCAGTACATCATCTACTAAATAATTACATCACACCATCTATAGCCGATGCAACTTTGAGCATCAGAAGACCACCTGTGCGAGCAAACAACTTCAAAATAAAATCGATGATGATCCAGATGATTCAATCAACTATCCAATTTAGTGGACACGTGCATGATGATCCGAATGCCCATATTTCTAACTTTCTTGAACTTTATGATACTTTTAAAATTAATGGGGTGTCGGATGATGCTATTAGATTAAGGTTATTTCCTTTCTCTTTACGGGACAAAGCTAAGAGTTGGCTTCATTCTCTTCCTGCAGGTTCTATCATAACTTGGGATGTCCTAGCCCAAAAATTCTTAGCCAAGTACTTTCCACCTTCTAAGACTACCAAGATGCACAACGATATCACTTCTTTTATGCAAATGGACATGGAAATACTATATGAGGCTTGGGAGCATTTCAAGAAATTACTGAGGAGATGTCCACATCATCAACTATCCGTATGGCTTTAGGTACAAACTTTCTAAAGTGGTTTATCTCCTACTAATCGTTCTATGATTGATGCAGCAGTAGGAGGAACAATTAATCAAAAAATGAAGGAAGAAGCCTTCGATCTGATCGATGAGATGGCATCAAATAGCTATCAGTGGTAGATAGAATGCATGATGCCAAAAAGACTAGCAGCTGTGCAGGGAGTAGATTGCATGCCAACCTTACTAGCTAAAATTGCAGCCTTTAGAGCCAAAGTCAATAACTTGAAGGGAACAGCTATGCATGTTCAGAGCATCACCTGTAACCTGTGTGGAGGAGGACACGATACGAGCAATTGCCAGATAGGTAATCCTTTTGCTAAAGTAACTGATACAGCTAATTATGTTGGTAATTTTTTTAGGCCGCAACAAAACAATCCCTACTCCAACACATACAATCAAGGGTGGAGGCAGCACCCAAATTTCTTATGGAGTAATCAAAATGCAGCACAACAGCCACCCTCGGAATTCCAAGTACCTAAAAAGAAGTCCAACATGGAAGAGCTGATGGTCAAATTTATGCAAAACTAAGAAGCAACTATAAAAAATTTAGAAACCAAACTTAGACAGGACCAAGCAGCAACAATTCGAAACTTGGAAATGCAAATAGGTCAAATGGCTAAGATAATCTCCGAGAGATCTCAGGGATCCTTGCCCAGCAACATGGAGACCAATCTAAGGGAGCAAGTCAATGCTATCACCTTAAGAAGTGGTACAAAGCTAGAGGAGCCACATCAGAAGAAAGAGACTGAAGAGCCAACTATAAATAAGGAACTATCAACTAAAATTCGTCAGTCACCAAAACAACCAGCAGATGGATGGTCTCCAGGTATACAGTTTGCGGATCCAAATGTGAAGCCCTACATGCCACCACTATCATTCTCAAAGAGACAAATACAGCATCTAGATAAGAAATTTTTTAACTTTTTCAAAATATTAAAGAATTTACATATTAATATTTCTTTTGTAGATGCTATCACTTAAATGCTCAGGTATGCCAAGTTTCTCAAAGAAATCCTAACAAATAAGAAAAAGCTGAAGGAGCATGAGAGAATAAATTTGAATGAAGAATGCTCAGCAATACTTCAAAATAAATTACCACGGAAGCTAAAAAATCTAGGGAGTTTTACTATCCCTTGCATTATTGATGATTATAGTTTTGATAAAGTTTTATGTAATTTAGGAGCAAGTATTAATCTCATACCTTTCTCTATTTTCAGAAAGTTGGGTCTAGGAGAACCGAAGCCTACCACTATTACTCTTCAATTAGCCAATAGATCCATCAAATATCCAAGAGGTATAGTGGAGGATGTCTTGGTAAAGATAAACAAGTTTACTTTTTCTGTTGATTTTATTATTTTTGATATGAAAGAAGATTATGATGTACCCCTTATTTTAGGGAGACCCTTGCTACTGGAAGAGCTTTAATAGATGTTCAATAAAAAAAATTAATTCTTAGAATCCAAAATGAATAAGTTATTTTTAATATTTTCAAAGATACTAAACATCCTGATGATAATCAAACTTGTTTTCTAATTGATATTATTGACAATTCAGTATATGAGAATTATGTAGAAAATAGGTTTGAGACTATAAAAGCTAGCAATGTCCAATTGAAAGAGGACTCGACCAAACATGAAAGTATTCCAATTGAAATGGCACCGGATTGATTCAACTCAGAACTCAAAGAAAGTCAGACTGAAGACTATAAATCAGAACTACTAAATAGGTTATTTCTTTTCTTTTTAGTTTTGATCATTTTTTTTTTTATTTTTCAGTAATTTGTTATTGCTCTTTTACTGCTTTGGTGTGTATTTTCAATTTTACAGAGAAAAATTAATGAGAGCTCAAGCAAAATTTCAAAGCTCCAAAAAACTAGACTGAACCAAATTAGGTGTATTCCTTTCTATCCTTTATTGCACCCTTTATTTTTCTTTCTCTTTTAAGATAATATAGAATAAGTTAGGAGGTAAAAAAAAAATGTGTTAAGAAGAAAATCTTGAGCAAGATAGACTGAACAAGTGATAAAAGATAGAATTATTTGCGAATGAATGTAATGAGTTAAAGAAGTAGATTGGTTGATCGACTTTTAGCAGCCTACTTAGGTCATTAAAAGACTATTAGCACTTCTAATTGCACATGCACACTAACAAGACAAAGTAGGTATTGATTATAAGGCCAACTGAGGATTCAATTATCACTGAAAATTGATAATTAATATACATTTTAATCAAAAAAACTTGAATTTAAGGAAAGAGCTACCTGTCTAAAAATAAAGTGCAAAAGACAGAGTATATATGGATTGCCCAAAGCCTAGTAACTGGGTCTCTACACCTAGGTCAAGTATGAAAATTCACGTAAAACGATGAAGAAAAGGCCAGGATGCTCAGCATAGCAAAAAAAAAGAGGGCAGTGTGAAAGCTACCTTAATTCATGAGTATAAAATTGAAAATGTATAGAAAATTGACCAAAATAGATAATAAGAGAGGATACTTTTGTTCTTTTAATTTAACACTGAAATGCTAAAGTTAGTCATCACAAACATAAGTGTTGTAGATCTTTGATGTACTCTAAGAAAGTTTTTAATTGTAGTGACTGAAAAATTTGCTTTTGAAGCTCAATGCTTAATTAGCAGTATTTTTTAAATTTTTTGATCTTTAGTCCTAGATTTTATCTTTTTGATGGATAATCTTATTGAAATATGGTATTAAATAAAATACTGCTAAGGGACTAGCAATGACTAAGTTGGAAGGTGTGATAAGTGGTAAAAATATACTAATAAAAGTATTAAATTATAAAATAAATTAATCTATTTTTTTTAAAATTGATATTTTTATTAATCTTATGCAGGAAAGATAGCCACCAATATGAAGATCTTATTTTTCTGATTCAAATAAAATAAATTTCAGACAAAATAGACTTCAAACGAGTCCAAAATTGAATTTTAAAAAAAAGTCGGTCTGGTTCAAACCGATTCAGAAAAATTGGCTCAGCAGATCATCCAGTTCGACTACACCTAGCAGACTGATCCGCTGATGCAACGCTAATGTCAGCATTTTTTGCAGCGCACAGTGGACCGTTTGGAGGATATTTTGGGGATTTCACATGGAGAAGCTCGCTCCGATTGGCTGAAGAATGCGGCGGTCCACGCAACACCAGGCTCGCACATGGTCTATAGAGGGCAAATTGGGAATTCTATCTAATCTGACGGACGCCTTTCATTGGGATTTGATCGGATGGCCAAAATGCATGCGCTGATGAATGGCATCCGCAGCTCCCGATTAAGATCCAACAGTTGAGATTCATTCCGACTTTAAACTAAAGATCAGAAGCTTTCCTATGTGCGATCTGATGGCTCAGATTTGATCTTCAAGGCTGATCCGATGGTCCAAATGAATTCCAACTTGATTTGGGATGTTAAGATAATTTTTGAGTAATTTTTGGATCGTTTGATCAACATCCAATGGTTAGAATTAATCCAGGATTCTTTTTGAGTTGTTTTGAGAGTTTTAAACCTAATTTTCAATAGAATTTCGGTAGAAAATCCACCTCCCAGCCTATAAAAAAGTCTATTGCCAAAGGAAAAAAAAAGAGGGGAGACAGTGAAAAAAAAAAGAAAAAGAAGAGAAAGAGAGGAGAGAGGTAGAAAGAAAAGAGAGATTTTTGAGAGAAAAGGAAGGACTTTTAATTTTTTTTTTTTTCTTCCGACAATCAGAACATTGATAAGGAGCTTCTTTTCTTCTTCACCAAGTTCTCCACACCAAGAGCGACAGACAATCAATTTCAGCAATCAAACAGTCTAATTTCTTTATGCTTTTTATTTTATTTGCTATTTTTGAACTTGTTATCATGAACTAAATTTTCTTTTACTAAGGCTAAGATGTAGCCACTCTTTTGATGTAATATTCAGTGTAATTTATTTTTAATTTTAAATTTTATTCATGAGGAGTATATAAATCTGATCTTAATGCTTTTAGATTACTGGCCATCTTCTAATTGATCTGATGAACATAGATGTTACGGATCAAGTACATCTATGTTATTGCTTCTTGATTATATACCTTGTATTATGAATCAAATTAGAATTCATATACATGCGGAAATTTTAGTGTGCTTTGGATGCAGCATATTTTAATTAGAAGGTTTCACAAAACTTAATGCATTGATATTTATTTAAATTACATCTGAACCAAAGGATAATTAATAAATATTGATAGTTTTGCTATGCCTGGACCAAAGGGTAGTGAATAAATTAGGAAACTCTACTGTCGCATGAAATAAAATTAATCTAATAATCTGAACATTATATTGACTGAGTTGGTGAACCGATTGCCTTAGTAACACATTGCTCTTAAGTTTAAAATCCTAATAATTACACTCTCTCTATTTCCTTAAAATTTTTAATTATTTCTTTATTTTATTCTTTAATTTTTTATTCTCATAAATCGGTCTTCTAAATAAAGCATAAGAAAAAGCTTTTCAATACTTATTTTCCAATCCTCTAGGGACGATACTTTACACATTTACTTTATTACTTAATCGACTGGTGTACTTACCATAGCTATAGATTAGCACGCATCAGATGTCCTCCTGCTCTAACCCCATGGCTGCAACACCGACCTGTGCTCCGTAGCACTCCCAGATAGCTCACTATGCAAACTCTAATGCCTCTGCCAGTCCTCTTTAACTACTGTGCATCCTTGGAAACCTTTGGGATGACCATCTCTATAGTTGAAGTCTTGGCTTGCTTCTTAGCATCATCCTAGATTGTAGGATCACTTCTGCTTAGTAGCTGCATTATCTTTCTTAGATTTTTCTGGAGAACTTACAGCATTCCTATACCAGCACATGTTGTACCATCTGACACGATCTTCTCAGAACTATGCCTGTTCATCTGCACGTGCCGCTCCATCTAAAACTGTGCATCATCGGTGCTGGTGCTAGGATATTGATCCTCCTGCACCCCTCTACTCTGAACTCTTGCCAAATTTTTTTTCACTTATGAAGCCACCACTCTAGAGCTCCACCTATACCCGAAGTTCATCTGATGCTGCAGAAGATCCTGACTCTATCATCAAGTCATTTGAGGCCAACCATCCAATGCTGCACTACTGGGCCTGCCACTGCACCCGTACACCATTGCTGCTCCTTCGAACCCTCCATACTCTGCGGACCCTACCGAAGCCATCTTGGATACCTCCGCAACCTACGGGCACCTCCGAAATATAAAAGCTCATTAAACTCTTCTAAATCCAGCGACTGAACCTTAGGAAATTCCATCCTAGTACTTCTCTTCTTCTGCCCCTGCACCAGTCATCGCTTTAGTTGCGTCCAAAGGAACTACAACTCAGAACCTATCTTGGGCTCAAACCCATCTATCTCATTCCGAGGCTCCTGAGATTTGCTGGCTCTCTCTGAAACCTGCTCTCGATCTTCCTGAGATGCCTCTTAACACTCTCTACTGAGATGCCACCCTCGGCTGCTGCACCACCGAGTCTCTCTCAACCTCGTGCCTCCAAGATAACGCTACTGCAGCACTCCAGTGCTCCCTGACTCATCTCGACACCGCCTCCTCTTAGGTATTTAGGTCATCTCTTGCTGTACACAAACCATCCTTCATCTGAACCACAACTCTCCCTAGTGCTCCTACAAAAGAAACATGATCCAGAATACTCCCGATTGCTAGATGCCCCTGGCACTCCCTGAGATCTCCTAGCTCTCCTTGAGACCTACTTTCGATCTCTCTGAAAAATCTCTCGCACTCTCTGCTGAGATACCCTCCTCGAGTGCTGCACCACCGAGCATATCTTTGCCTCTGTGCCTCCAGGATAGTGCTACTACAGTACTTTAGCGCTCCCTACCTGATTTCTGTGCTACTCTATAGCCATCCAGTCCTAATTTATTGGACCTCTATGGACATCCATCTCTATCATTGAATATATCCCAACTATTTTTCGTAGTCTTTTATTATATTAAATAGTTACTTCTTCAACTCTACCTCGATCCCAAGCTCTTGAGTGATCCCTCCTCTTATATGCCAAATAAAAACATCACCACTAGCTCAGCTTTTGCATATTTTTACTTTTAACACCATGTGAAGCTAAAAACAACAACAACGAACAACAAAGAGAAAATCAAAACTAAAAACCCCAAAACCCCTCATTTTTCTTCTCTCTCTCTCTCTCTCGGAACCTTCCAGGCTTTCTTCGTCTCCTTCCTCCTTCCCATGAACCAGACCGCTCGCCTGTTGCCGGCTGAGCTCTGCCCGCGCGACCGTCGGATCCAAGCGCCGCCACCACCAGATCTCCACCGCGGCACATCACTACCGCTGTTCGCAGCCCACCATCATCGGATCCATGCTCCCTGGCCAGATCCCCAAGCTTTTGCTGTGCACACGCCACCGCCGCCGGATCCAACGCCACTCCGGCACGTCATCGCCGCCGGATCTGACACCACCATGCCGGATCATGCTCCATAGTGCCGGGATCTTCCCTGGGGCCTGCTCCAACACCGGATCCCTTCATCCTCGTGTCCATCCGCCGCTCCTGATCGGCGGCATTGACGCCGATGTTGCTCGAAAGGGGAGAACCCTGATCTCCCCGCTGCTCTCTCCGTCTCTCCGGCCAGGTCTCCGCTACATGCGCACCTCCTACCATGTTCCACCAGCCACCGCCGTCAGTTGGTCGCCGCTACTCACACGCGCATCCGCTGCCATGCGCCACCGCTTGAGACGACACCACCGCTTACAACGTTCCTCCCCGAAGAAGAAGACGGTCGTGCCGCCTCCCTCCGGATCTCGCGCGTTCTGCCCGCGAGCACCACCGGACCGCCCGCCTATGGAAACTCCACCGCACGCCATGATCGGCCACTAGATCACGGAAACGATGGCCAATCACCGGGATCGGCCACTAGGCCCGGGATCGGCAGCCAATCACCAACAGCCACCAATCGAGAGGAAGAAAGGGGGGCCCTGCCGACCTCCCAAGATTTTTTTTTTTTTTTTTTTTTTTTGTTCTTCTATTAATCGCTTTTTTTGTTCTTCTATTAATCAGGATCGCTCTTGGAGGCACACTCTTAGGACATCCTGAGCGATATGTAAGAAAATGATGATCTTGATTTTCTTTTATCTCACTACCTAGGGTTTACAATATATATGTATATATATTATTGATGCAGAATCTGATTGATGTCGGATCGAATTAGAGTGAAGGAGGATGAGATCGCCATCGATGATTTGCAAAATAAAGTCTCATCCAAAATCGATGGAGATGGTTCTAGCAGGATCCTCCGATGATCAAGTTAGCTCTTTTGGTCAATAGAAATGGAGTGCTCAGGAAGTGAGCTTAGAGTTTTAGAGGAAAGATGAGAGCTTCTCGAAAGCATATCTGGAGGGTCCCTTTTTATAGGCAGAGTTTGTAGTGGGTTGATAGTGATGGCCATACCATCCGTTCGTAGGCCATTCGAGGCCGCATGGAGTTCGGTATGGAGAGGAAGGTGTTGTCAGATGAATAGTGACAGCCACACTAGTGGATCATGGGCCGCATGGGATTGGTTATGGAGAGAGTGGTGTCGTCAGTAGTGGTAGCCATATCGTCCGGTCGTAGGTCGCATGGGGTTTATTATGGAGGGAAAGGTGGCATCAGACTGGTAGTGGCGGCCATACCGCTGAGATTCAACAGTCGTGGGTGAAGAATCTCGGCGAAGAATTTCGGCGTATATCTATTTCAGGGGAGCTCGGACTCCTAAGGGGGATACATTTGGAGGGGATCATCTAGGAGGAGTTCGGTCGAAGGAAATGTCCCGAAGGAGTTCGGCCCGTAGAGAAGTCGGTCTGCAGGAGCGATCCAGAAGGAGTTCGACTCTTGGAACAGTTCGACTAAAGGAGAAGTTTGATAAAAGTCCGGCTTCTGTAGGCGTCTGACAGGAGCGTAGAGGAAGTTCGGCTCTCGTGGAAGTTCGATTGAAGGAGCGCAGAGGGAGTTTGGCTCTCATGGGCGTCCGACTGAAGGAGTGCGAAACGAGTTCGGCTCTTGTGGGAGTCCGACTGAAGGAGTGCGGAGGGAGTTCGACTCTCATCATGGGAGTCTGATTGAAAGAGCATGGGGGAGTCCGACTCTCATGGAAGTCCGACTGAAGGAATACGGAGGGAGTCCGACTCTCATGGGAGTCCGACTGAAGGAGCGTAGAGGGAGTCCAGCTCTCATGGGAGTCTGATTGAAGGAGCGCGGAGGGAGTCCGGCTCTCGTGGGAGTCCATTTGAAGTTCGACTGCTGAGAAGTTCGATTGGAGCTCGGCCGCTGAGGAGTTCGGCCGGCTGAAGGAGTTCGAAAGGAGCTTGGCCGCTGAGAAATTCGGTCGACTAAAGGAGTTCAGCAAAGACCCGACCGTTGGGGAGTTCGGCTAGGACTCGGCTGCTGGGGCTTTTCCGTGGCTATCAGTTGCATTAGGCTGAGCATTGAATTGGACTTCGGCAGGAGCAGGATTTATCCCTAATAGAAGTCCCCTCACTTCCGAGTTCGAAACTCGAAGGAAGGGAGTGCAGAAAGGGCGACTGCCGAAGTCCTCTTCTGGGCTCCGTGCTGGTTCAGGTTGAAACTCGGGGGAGATCTCATCTTCAACCAAAGTTAATATTGAAGTTGAAGCCCGGGGGAGATCTCATCCCTAACTGAGGTTGAAGTAGATCTCGTCTCCTACGGTCGAGGTCGGAGGTTGAGCTCCTCGGGGGCGATATTGTCTCCAGCAGCTAAGGCTGACTTGGGGGAGATCTTATGCCGAGGTTAACTCGGGGGAGATCTTATCTCCTGTAGCTGAGGTTGAAACTCGGGGGAGATCTTATCTCTTGCAGCTGAGGTTGACTCAGTCGCTCGGGAGAGATCTTATCTCTAGTCGAGGTTGACACGGTTGCTTGGAAGAGATCTTATCTCTGGCCGAGGTTGACATGGTCGCTCGGAAGAGATCTTATCTCTAGCCAAGGTTATCTCGGTCGCTCGGAAGAGATCTTATCTCTGGCCGAGGTTGATACGGGCACTCGGAAGAGATCTTATCTCTAGCCGAGGTTGACATGGGCGCTCGGGAAGAGATCTTATTTTTAACCGAGATTGTCTCGGTCGCTCGAGAGAGATCTTATCTCTGGCCAAGATTGTCTCGATATCTCTGGCCGAGGTTGTTTCAGTCGCTCGGGAGAGATCTTATCTCTGGCCGAGGTTGACGCGATCGCTCGGAAGAGATCTTATCTTTGGCTGAGGTTGGCGTAGACTTTGAGGCCCGATCTTTGGCTTTGCTCACGTTAGGATGAGGTTCTCCTTCTATTCCTAACGGGTTGTGGGGGCACATAAGGGCTATTGTCTGTGCCTCTCCCCCTATCTCGTCTAGAATGAACGAGGTCTTCGACTTTGCTTGCGTTAGGATGAGGTTCTCCTCCTATTCCTAACGGACTGTGGGGGCATATAAGGGCCATTGTCAAGGCCTCTTCCCCCATCTCGTCTAAAATGAACGAGGCCTTTGACTTTGCTCGCATTAGGACAAGGTTCTCCATCTATTCCTAACGGGCTGTGGGGGCACATAAGGGCCACTGTTAGGGCCTCTCCCCCCATCTCGTCTAAAATGAACGAGGCCTTCGACTTTGCTCGTATTAGGATGAGGTTCTCCTCCTATTCCTAACGAGCTGTGGGGGCACATAAGGGCCGTTGTCAGGGCCTCTCCCCCCGTCTCGTCTAAAACGAACGAGGCCTTCGACTTTGCTCGCGTTAGGACGAGGTTCTCCTCCTGTTCCTAACGGGTATCTTCTGTAGTTGAGGTTGATGCGGACGCTCGAGAGAGATCTTATCTCCTACAGCCGAGGTTGGCCTGGACCCTCGGAGGAGATCTTATCTCTTGCGGCAGAAGTTGTTGCGGGCGCTTGGGGGAGATCTTATCTCCTACAGCCGAGGTTGGCCCAGACCCTCAGGGGAGATCTTATCTCCTGCCGTCGAGGTTGATGCGGGCGCTCGGGGGAGATCTTGTCTCCTCTCCTGCAGCCAAGGTTGGCCCAGACCCTCGGGGGAGATCTTATCTCCTGCGGCCAAGGTTGTTGCGGGCACTCGGGGGAGATCTTATCTCCTGCAGTCGAGGATGTTGCGGGCGCTCGGGGAAGATCTTATCTCCTACAGCCGAGGTTGTTGCAGGCGCTTAGGGGGAGATCTTATCTCCTACAACCGAGGTTGGCTCGGACCCTCGGAGGAGATCTCATCCCCTGCAGTCGAGGTTGTTGCGGGCGCTCGAGGAAGATCTTATCTCCTACAGCCGAGGTTAGTCCGGACCCTCGAAAGAGATCTTATCTCTTATGGTTGAGGTTGTTGCGGATACTCGGAGGAGTTCTTATCTCCTGCAGCCGAGGTTGGCCCGGTCGCTCGGGGGAGATCTTATCTCCTGCAGCTGAGGTTGAAGGATTTTGATCAACTCATGCTAGGATGAGGTTCTCCTCCTATTTCTAACACAGAAACTATTGACTGCTTCCTCCCTGTCATCACGTAGTTTTTGCACCAAGAAAAAATATCATCGAAATAGAAGAATTTTATTAAAAGGAAGTTACTGGCGGTGCATCCCCAGATCATGGGAGCATTGTTCCTTCGAGTTCCTTCAGGTGATAGGTTCCAAAATCTAACGACCTCCTCTATTTTGTGCTGGCCTCCTCAATTTGGAGCGAGCTTGACGTGGCATCGATGGTACGGGAGGCGATCGATCTTTTTGTTGTTCCTGACTATGGCAGCTTCCTTGGCCGATTTTCTCCTGCTTCAGGTCGATGTCTGAGGAATCGACCCAACTGGCTTCTCTTAATGAGCTCCTCGATTTCGTCTCCCATTCTTCAATGTCGTGGTCGTGGTCGCGATGATAGAGATAGAACTTATTGGGATTGTACTTGCTGGGATGGGAATGCATCCTCTTCGATCTCGAAAGTTGTTCCCTGATTTCCATCAGCACTTGGGCTTTCGAAGCGTTAAGAGGGGCGTAATTGAACCTCAGCGGCCGAGCTTCACTCAGCTTCCCTTCTTCGGCGGGCCTGCTTAGCCCGTCGATTCGCCGCTCACCATCGGCTTTATCGTCCTTGGCCCTAAAGGCCTCTTCAGCCCGGGCATAACCTTCGGCCTGAGCCAGTAGATCGGCGAAGTTCTTGGGATACTTCTTCTCTAGGGAGAACAGCAAGTCATTCTTCTGAAGGTCGCCCTTGAGGGCTGCCATGGCGATCGATTGGTCCAGGTCTCGGACCTCCAATGCCACGGCGTTAAATCGAGTGACATAAGTCCGGATGGATTCTCCTTGCTTCTGCTTGACATTCATCAGGGAATCCGAACCTCAGCGCGGACGTCGGGTGCTGATGAAGTAAGCCACGAACTGATGGCTCATCTGGTCAAAAGAGAAGATTGTACCCGACTTTCACGTCAAGTATCAGTTTCTCGCTACTTTTTTTAAAGTAGATGGCAAAGCTCGGCACAATATGGCGTCTGAAGCACCGTGGAGTAGCATCATGGTTCGGAAGGCCTCTAGATGATCAACTGGATCAAAAGTTTTATCGTAGCTTTCGAATTGAGGGAGCTCAAAGTTCAGCTGGATGGACTCTTGCATAATTCAGGGGGAGAAAGGAGGATTGGTGCGGACGTCGTCAAAGTGAGCCATGGCGACGTGGTCGAGCTCCTCAATCCGTCGGTCCATCTTCCGCAGTCTATGATCGAGGGCATCGTCTTGGTTGCAGATCTTGGGGGGCTTTCCTCTACAAATAGGGAAGGTCTCCTCCAGAGAAGAACTATGATCCAAACATGGGTTCTCTGCTCTCCGTTTCTCTTTCCTAGGGGCGATGGGTACGCTAGTCTAAGTACTCTTTCTTGGGGTCAGTTTTCGACATCCCGATAGCGGATTTCTTGATGGAGTCGCCGCCGGAGGTCGTCGTACGGCATGCATCATCTCGACGAGGCCACGAACCTGCTGGACTAGCAAGTTGAACTGCTTCGCATCTATCGCAGGTATAGGTGGAACCCGAGTTGCCGAGGCTGAAGCGGGAGTAGATTGATCTAGTGCGAAGACCGCCGATCGCCGAGTCAAAGCTCTCCTGGAAGGAATTCTTTCTTGGGAAAGAACTCTGAAGAGAAAGAAGAGAGATCTCCGAAGAGGGAAGAGAAAAATCATCGCTGATCACTCCTTTAAGAACAAGGGAACCTCAGAGGTAGAGGGCCCTTTCTCTAGCGCCAATTCTATTGGTGCAGAATCTGGTTGACGCTGGATCGAGCTGAAGTGGAGGAGGATGAGGTCACTGTCGGTGACTTGCAAAATAAAGTCCCATCTGGAGTCGGTGGGGGTCGCTCCAGTAGGACCCTCCGACGATCAAGTTAGCTCTTCTGACCAATAGAAATGGAGTGCTCAGCAATGAAAAGTAAACTTAGAGTTTTAGAGGGAAGAGGAGAGCTTCTCGAAAGCAAATCTGGAGTATCCTTTTTTATAGGTGGAGCTTGTAGCGGATTGATGGTGATGGCCATTTCATCTGTTCCCAGGCCGCTCGGGATCGCATGGAGTTTGGTATGGAGAGAAAGTCGTTGTCAGGCAGATAGTGACAACCATACTGATGGGTCGTGGGCTGCATGGGACTGGTTACGGAGAGAGTGGTGTCGCCAGTAGTGGTGGTCATGTCGTCCGATTGTGGGCTGTATGGAGCTTGTTACGGAGAAAAAGGTAGTGTTAGACTGGTAGTGGCAGCCATATCGTTGAGGTTCAACAGCCGTAGGTGAAGAACCTCGACGTATATCTATTTCAGGGGAGCTCGGACTCCTAAGGGGGATGCGTCTGGAGAGGATCATCCATGAGGAGTTCGATCGAAGGAGATGTCCGAAAGAAGTTCGGCTCTTAGAGAAGTCGGTCTGCAGGAGCAATCCGAAAGGAATTCGGCTCTTGGAAGAGTTCGATCGAAGGAGAAGTTTGGCAAAAGTTTAGCTTTTGTAGGCATCCGATTGGAGGAGCGTGGAGGGAGTTTGGCTCTCATGGAAGTCCGATTGAAGGAGCGCAGAGGGAGTTTGGCTCTCATGGACGTCCGGCTGGAGGAGTGCAGAGGGAGTTCGGCTCTCGTGGAAGTCCGACTGAAGGAGTATGGGGGAGTTCGGCTCTCGTGGGAGTCCGACTGAAGGAGTATGGGGGAGTTCGGCTCTCATGGGAGTCCGACTGAAGGAGGGTGGAGGGAGTCTGGCTCTCGTGGGAGTCTGTCTGAAGCTCGGCCGCTGAGGAGTTCGACTGGAGCTCGGCCGCTGAGGAGTTCGACTAGCTGAAGGAGTTCGATAGGAGCTTGACCGCTGAGAAGTTTGGCCGACTAAGGGAGTTTAGCAAAGATCAGGCCACTGGAGAGTTCAGCTAGGACTCGACCGCTGGGGCTCTTCCATTGCTACCGATTACATTAGGCTGAGCATCAAACTGAACTTTGGCAGAAGCGGGGTTTATCCCCAACATATACCTTTACATGGATCGAAATCCTAATCCGTAAAAAACTTTCTGGGCTAATCCAGTCCGAATGCACTCAGCCAAATTTATGTACACCCATGGTCTGATCATGCACTCAATTCCATGGATCCAAATTTAGTCCAAACTCTGAGTAGCCTCTATGAGACCCACAAACCAGGGCTTCATGATCGTGGCAGGCTGAACCTCTATCCTAGGACCAAAATCAGTCCTAGCCCTAGGACCACACATGTCCTAGTCTTTCGAAGCCAACATCCTAACTCTTCTAGTGGTCTCTCAAGATTTGGGAGCACCACTAATCTTAACAGAATACAATCGAGCTTTTCTTCCTAACTCTCTTTTCTCTTCTCTCTAGTTCCAACGCCAAAATCCGAGCTTCTTTCTTCTTTCTTAGATCTTCTTCAATTTGCTGGATTAACACCCAGGTTCATGCAAAAGATTGGATCTACGATTGTGATTTCGAGCAGCCGTAGGCACAATATAATAGGATTCGGTTCCTCCTTTCTAATATCCCATTATGTTGTGATGTTCCAGGAGGGATCCATTGAGAGAGAATTTCATTCTCTCTTAGATATATCAGAAACTCACTGAAAAGGTACTCACCTCCTTGGTCAGATCGAAAAGTTTTAATACTCTTTTTAATTTATTTCTCTACTTCATTACGGAACTGTTTGAATATTTCACATGATTTCAGACTTGTGTTTCATCAATTAGACATACCCATATCTAGATATATCATCTGTAAATGTAATAAAGTAGTGATGTCTATCTCTGACACTAGTACTCATAGGTCTACATACATCAGCATGTATTAAACCTAAAAGCTCATTGGCTCGCTCATCTTTTTCAGTAAAAGATGATTTGGTCATCTTTCCAAGAAGGCAAGATTCATATGTAGGTGATGATTCAAAATCATTTACTTCAAGAATTCCCTCTTGAATCAACCTGCTCATCCTGTTCTTATTAATAGGAGCTAGCCTACAATGCCAAAGGTAGGCATCAAATACACTATCTATTTTTAGGCATTTGTTAGATGTATATATTATATTAACAAGCTGTGATAAAATATAAATATTATTTTTTAATTATTCTTATATTATTCTAACATCATTCATTATGATATCACAATAATCTTCCTTTATTGATAAGCTATAATCATCTTGGGCCAAAAGCCCTATAGATATTATATTCATCATAAAGGATGGATAATAGTGACAATCACTCAAAATGATATTATATGTTTTGAAAACAAGTTGAATAATTTCTAATACTAGGACAGGAACATTACTTTCATTCCCAACGTTTAGAAATCTTTTATCGTTCTCAAACTTTCTACCAACTTGAAGTTCATGCAATGAATTACATATATTAACTTAACTTCTGGTATCTAATATTCAGGTAGTAGTATCACAAATAGAAAAATTATAAAGTATTATCATATAACAACCTCGACCAATAACTATTTGATGGTACATCTTAAGGCTATTACAAAATGATTCAATGTGTATTTTATCACTAGACAACCGCAAAATTACTTGCACCAAGATAGCATCAAATCAATTCTAAAATGAGCGTCCGCTATAACATGCCTCAACCAATGTATTCTTGAACTTATTTCAGGATATTTTATGTGAATTATATTGTTATATGATTACAATTTCAAAAGCAAGGAACCTTATATGCTCAATCCAAATATCAAGGTCTAGAAATAGGCCAAGGGAACTCAATGAAAAATACATACTTATCCATTGGTATTTTATTTCTAGCCAGAGTTCTGCACGTACGAAGCACATCTTTTTTCCCATTGGACGCTGGGTGAGGTGGAGCAGGAATTTTTGATGGTTCTCTTGAGGTGGGGCTAGCTTCAAGCTTTAAGGCCAGCCACACGAAGTTGGTCTCAAAAGTCTTTCTTTTATTGTATGCTTGCACATACTTATAACCATCTTGAGAGAAGACAACCTCCAATATAGAGCTACTAAAAACTTTTCCCTCTGCCCATAGGTATGGCAGTCAGCAACCCAAAGAATTAATAGTGACGGAGGATGCCATTGGTAATGTTCCTGAATTTATAAGGCAAGCTGATAAACCATACAAAAAGAAGTATAATGCTGCCGTGACATAGGATATGGATTAAAAGAAGGATAAGTAAAAGACTCGGTTCGCTAAAGTTGAAGAGAAAGATGAACCGTGGAATAAATTTGCACCGATCGAATTATGTAATAAAATAGCTAACATGCAACTCATTCAAGTAGTTTAACAATTTTCTTCTACGAAAACTAGCCTCTTCACCTAGCCTTGTTTTATTTTGTCGGCAATGTTCAGTAATGTCACAGTATCTGGAGTCTGGACACTGCTGCATTGCATTATTTTGTTATTTAAATTATCGCTGTTTTCATATTATATAACTTCAGAGTTCAGAAGCCATAGGCTTATTGATTTTGATTAGCATATTTCAGACATTCCAAATTTTTATTTCTCATGACTGGTGGTAATATCTGTTATCATCCTCTTCACTTTGTTCTGCATGATATTTTATTCCTTTTTAATTTTAAATTATTCTCCATAAACTTTTACATGTGAATTTGCTGTGCTGCCACTCTAGTTTTACTTGAAGAAACTGTTAATATCCTACAAGCAGTTCATCATTCTTGTTCCTAGACTTTCAGTTCTCCCACTAGTTCAAATGGTGTTCCAATCAAACCCCTGTATCAGTAATTAGAATGACTGGTATATTTTGCATGTTGGACTCCTGAATGCACTCACAACTCTTTAAATTTGAACTTAGGAGCTTGATTGTATCTTGAGAAACAACAATTGAATTGTCAGTGAAGATTAATCATGGTGCTGCCACATATCAGTTTTGGGGTGATGTTAAGTTACAAACAGCCTTAAATCCAAATCAATTAATAAAATGCATCAAAAACTTGGACCATCTAGAAAATTACAAAACTCTGTAAGCGTAAGAAATGCAATGTCATGCTACAAGAATTCCAAACATATCAGTCATTGTAAACCAAGCTTGTTATATTGTGATAGAAGTATTTCACGGAAAAAGTAGTTCACTCAGTGATGCACAAGTTCATTCTTGTGAAGAGGCTTCTCTAGAACCAGTGGAAGACAAGCTATTACCCATCATCTGATAAGAAGGATTCAGACATTTACTCAAAAGCTCACATATATTATTATACAGTTCCTATAATAGGCTGCTTCTGATATAAAAAAGACTAATTGTTACATTCAAATGTTAAACTCAACATACAAGCTTGAATTCTAATCATAGGTATGGTAAATTAAGATCATGATATGAACATTTTTAGATACCTGCTCAGATGTTGTCATTCACAAGCATTCAGTATAGATCCAGCACAAATATGTTAAACAAAACCACTTTTGCAAAAGCTCATATTAGAAAGAAATGGTATTTAGCACTTAATAAGCAACAAGAATGGTTGACACTTCTAATTACAATGGAAAAATAAGAAAAGGACTTCACTTCCAGTGCTCCGTCGAAAGGACATTGACTATGGGATGAATAGAGAACTAACACAAAACCTGTGCATCAGAAACTAGGAGTGACCTCTGTTTGATCCTAATAACTTCAATTTCAGACATCAACTTAAATTTTCCGAATCTTTTCTGCCTTCACAACAGGATTTTCTTTGGCTATATACTGTCGACCAGCACTCTTGTAGTCAATTGAACATTCATGGGTCTCAGAGTACCGGTGAGCTGAGCAAAATGTGCCTCCACACCGGCATTTAAAACCAGTCAACCCAACCTTTTTCCGGCATTGCAAGCAGCGATTTGTTGGTTGTTTGTCACTAGCATCCTCCGATTGGCCGTTGCCAACATTCATGAGATTGCCTCCATCCAACTTATCTGACTTTTCAATAGTAGGTTCAAATTGCACAGAAGAAGATGCAGTAGAAGCTGCCTTCTCAACTCCTATAACAGGCGGAGTAGCAACAGACTGTTGCTTCATGATGAAGTCTCTGTAGCATTTGGAGCACAAATTATTAGTCATTGCACTCCCAAAAAAGCCACAATTATTGGCACACAGAGTCGGACTTCTCGGTGTCTGGAATTCAGTCTCCTCGGTCTCTTTCTTCCAGCTATCTTGTGCCATACTTTGCAGTTTATAACAACAACCTAACAGTCCAAGAATGTATCACAATTTAGATATGAATCAACCTTGAAAAAAAGATTTAGTCCAGGAAGTAATTTTCTCTTTGCTTCAATGAATTCTCAAAATTTATAACCAAAATTCAAATCTATCCAGCATTAAGAATTATAGGTGAAATATCAATTGTCTGTCTCTTTTGATGTTTTGAGTACTTATATCACCAACTAAAACTTTACAATTTAATGAAAGATCGATAACTTAAGAGCAACTTGACATCAACTAGCGAAGACGAGAGAATTATAGCAACAAATTGACATGTAAACCCTGTACAGCGATCACAAAATTTCAGAAACCCGGGTCCATCTGATACATAGAAAGAAAGACTCAATTGCTTGAGCACGGAATCGGAAATAATACCCGGTTTTTCTAATAAATAGGATCAATCAGATGAAAAGGAATAAAAAACAAGAAGAAAACAAGAAAAACCCAATCTTTAGAATAAAAAACTTGTTGATTTAAAACCAAAAGAACCTCTTCTCTAACTCATCACAGCTTCGAGAGGCGCAGAAGAAAGATAAAGAAATTACAGAATCCGAAACCAAAGAACAGCTGGATTTTGTCTAATTAGAAACCAAAATCCCTGGATTTCTTATCATCAAATGATATCAACACAGTACATATAAACTAAATATATATAAAAAAAAATCCATCCATTAAAACAGAATTCAAGAAGAATCAAGAAAGACGAAGATATAGAAAAACACCAAACTCTTCGTCTATCTAACAATATCGGAAGCAAAAAGATCGATCGAGGGGGAGAGTGAGAGAGAGAGGACTGACCTTGGTCGGAATCGAATCTATTACTCTGGGCGACGGGGGACGAGGGACGAGACTAGAGGATTCTTGTTTGAAGTCTAGGTTTTGAGGCAGGGGGTTCGTTGTTGGGGTTTTAAATAAATTGATAGAAACCCATCTAAAATAAATACGTAAATAGATGCGGAAAAGGAATTAAAACGACACCTCATCGGTCCCGTCTGCCCGACTAGCCCGGGACCTTCCGATCAGTTGCCCGGCGATCGAGTCGGGTTTTTTTTTTTTTTTTCAAGGATTTTTTTTTCCGTACGAGTTTTCGAGTAGGAAGAGGGCTTGCTCACTGGGTAACTCCAACAATGCTAACAAAATTACCTCATCAAACAAATCAATGGCCACTGGATTCCAAAATCACCTTGGGGACGAACTCATACGCAAAGAAGGCAGCAATTTGGGCCGTGTTTCACCTTCTCTGGGCTTCCATGTTCACTCCCCGTGATGTTCAGGATGATGAAGGACAAGTCTAGGTGTTTTCTAAAAGAATTGGGTAAGGATTTGAGATCCTAGACAAGTAGTCAATGGGGGAAATAAGGTCTATTTGAGCTATAGTTCATCTTAGGTTCAAAGTTCAAACATCATATGTCATGCCAATGTTGTTAGAATTAAGTGGGGTGATGAGGGGAAATATGATCTATTTGAGGTATAGTTCACCTTAGGTTCAAAGTTCAAACATCATATGTAATGCCAATGTTGTTAGAATTAAGTGGGGTGATGGGAGAAACTAGGTATATTTGAGGTGTAGTTCACCTTAGGTTCAAACATCATATGTCATGTCGATGTTATTAGCCAATTTTTCTAGGTACTAATGATTTAAGTTTGATGCCCATGTAAAATAGTAAATACATAAAATAAGTAATAACATAGTACCATTAAAGAAAAATGATAGAAAAATAAATGTTAAATTCAAAAAGTAATATAAAGGACACATGTAGAAGTCTACCTTCTTTCTTAATGAAAAATAATGAATCTACCTTATGAGGGAAGTGATGGTAACTGGTTGGGTATGAATTATGTAAGCTAATTTTTTTATATATATCCTGCAATTCTAAATTATATACCTATATTCATTGGGCATAGCAAGTAGAGTTAGATAGGATTGGTTGGACAGATAAAGTTATAAATTTTTTTTTTTTTTCTCACAAATCAAACTCCAATCATTTTTTTGACTATTACTTTTCCATTGCATCAACAACCAAAAAAAGAAAAAACATAAAATGAAATGATATTATCAAGAATTAATTAACAACATTTTTGACTATAGCATGCTGCAGCCTTCAATTATTCCTCAAAAAAAAAGGTCCAAAAAAAACAAAAAACCTAAAGAAGTTCAGCCTAAGATTGGAAACTAGAAAAAAGGAAAAATCCTAGTTTTCCTTTCAAGAAAACATAAATCCTGAAATCATATGAATGATCTAACGTAGCAGAGCTCAAAATTAAAAGCTAATAGAATCTAACAAAGATTAAAAGAAACACTCAAGAAAACAACAAAATAGAAGGATCAATTCTCATAGCAACCATTCAACAAACACAAAAACAAATAAATTATAAATATTTCAAAAATTGATAAAAGAACAAATTAAAATAGCTCAGATTTGTGGGTGAAACAAAATTCTATATCGTATGCAGAAGTTCCACACGATTTGAAGTAAGAATATATAATTGTAATGAAAGGCTAAAATAAAATAAAAAAATAAATAATCAAATTAATACCATGCTGGTGGATAGGAAATCTAGTAGACAGAGAGTGGATGCGGCACTATAACTTGAATTTTGTTAGAAAGAGAGGGAACGATTGAATGATAGGATTCATAGGATGAGCAAGTGGAGCTACTAAGGCAAATTGTTTAAAGGGTGGGATGGAGAGAAAATTGGTGGAGTTATATATATTCTCATTGAGTTTGAAGCAAAATTTATCATTATCCATGCCCATTCCAGATCTCTTGCAGGTTTTGGAATTGAGACCCATATTTGCTACTACCTTTAAATGAGTCATGTAAAACTAACCCCATTAGGATCAGGTAAAACCTATAGGATTAAGTCAGGTCGGATATCTGATAGAGCATAGTATATTGCCACTCTTATAACTTTTTATTTACTAGTATTTTTTTTTGCTATAAATATGGGAAAAAAAGATTAAAAAAGATTCTCTTTATGATTGGGTAAAATTTGATATTTTTGTTTGTTCATGATATTAGATTCTTTTAAATTTGCCTAGATTTTATAATATATCATCATATTTTTTATTTTTATTCTCTTAATTTGTATTGGCCTTTTAATACTTAATTAAAATAAGAGGAAAGAAGAATGGAAAAGAGATCAATGCTATCTACTAGAATGCTTGATTGAGATGATTGCTAGGATGGGGCATGATAGCTGTTTTGTAAAGAAACTGGGATACCCCTATATCACAAGATTTTAAACCTTGAGCCTTCACTTAATAGGCATTATTAATGACTTTCCATAAACTTTCACATGGATCTTTTTTCCCATTTCTTTGTCATGTTATAAGTGCCAATAAGAAATTTTTCCTTGTGAAGATAGACCATCACAAGGCCTGTCCTTTATAAGGACTTTGTGCTCATAGTATGCATTAGCAACCTTTTTTTTGGTTCCTACCCTTTATAAGGACTTTGTGCTCATAGTATGCATTAGCAACTTCTTTTTTGGTATTGGATTCCTTTAGCTTCTCTCAAACTTAGTCATGGATGCATCTAATATGACCGCCAAATCTCTACATCATAGTTAATTGACTAGGTATTTTGTAGTGGCACCAGTTTAAGCATATTGTTTATATCCTTCCATATACAACCTTGAGTAGGCTCCACCTATAGAATAGTTGCAAGCTATCAAGGCAAATTTGACTACTGGAAGAGCAAAGTCAAAGTACTAGCTTGTCTACCACAAGATCCATGAGTAATTAACAAAGGCTCTAGTTTAACATTAACATCCATTTGAAAGTAGTAAGCACTTCTAAATTGCAAAGACATTTCTAATTTTTGCTTCAACATCCTCTAGAAAATAACTCATAAGTTCAATATCATAATATGAAGTGATATTCTTGGGAACTCCATGCTATCGGACAATCTCTCTAAAAAAAAAAAAACATCTGCCATATATTAAGGATCTATCAACTTCTTTTAAGGGATAAAATAAACCATTTTGCTAAATTTTTTCAAAACTATGACTATATGGGAAATTATGTTCTAAAGCCAATTATCTATATGTAGATGATTGTGCTCTTTGTATATGAATTATATATGAATTATAAATTAATAAAACTTATTTAGCAATTTATCATAATCGGTGCATCTTTCTTTTAAGAACTCTTATATTATGATGAAGTTTTTAGAACTATTTTCAATTGATCAAGAAAGATTTATCAAATAGTTTTTAAACTTGTTTATGACCAAATGATATGTTATTAACAAGGATAATAACGTTTATCAAGTATAGGTCGTTGTATATCATATAGGTTGATTATCCTCATAACCAAGGAGTGTGGAGACATTGGTATGATATGCAGGAAAAATATAGGAGTATATTTTACTAAACTTGACCTAACTATAGAGCACATACTATTAAGAGTAGCTCATGAAGGATATGGATATAAGTGTCTATCCAACCTGAGATCACCATAGTAACTTACAAGTAACTCACTATGCCTTGGCACTGGACTACCTGTATTTCTAATATAATGATGGAAGATTTCTGGGTACAGTCAAGTACTTGCAAAGTCTGTGTGAGAGTCAAGATAAGATTGACCACTTTAAATTTTGGAGATAATACTTTGCTATGTTTCAATTAAGTAAAGCCTTGGCCAGGATATCCATGTAAGAAGTCATAGGATTTATAAGGTTAAGATACAATTTAGATAACTGATTAAGAGTGTGACAATTTACTTTGAGGTCATCCTGAGCATTGAGAGTCAAAAGGATAAATTATATGATAACCATATACCAAGATTTTTTAATGTTGCTTTATAATAATTCAACCTATTCGGATGTCAAATATCATTACTAGATGATCATTTTAATTAGTATAGAAATTAGTTCCTATACTACTGACTTAGTGTTCGAATCTATAGGATCACACACAAAAGAGGTTCATGTCTGATTAGATAACTAATTAATGATTATGAATCATTTAAGAGCATAATCATCAATATGATTGATGATTAATCTGAAAGGACAAGTGTGGTGCTTTCAAGTCTCGGAAGACCATAAAGAAGTCAAGGTGGTGGCTCTTGAAGGCTAAGATTGGTCGGAGGTGTATCAACAAAGATAAAGAGGTTGGCACATAGTCGAGCTGGCTCAGATACGTAGTTGAGTTGGTTCGATCTGAGATCAAGTCGACTCGATAGATTGGGCTAGCTCAGCCCATATCCGAGCTAGCTATCTCAGACAGACAGAAGACATGATTTGGAAAGATGCAGTCGAGCCAGCTCAAATTCTGACCGAGCCAGCTCGATGGTGGCGAATAGATCTGGACAAGTTTTTTGTTTGATCTTGGATTGAATCAATCTAAAGGATCTTAAGGTCTGGTATGAGAGATCTTAAGATGGCTAATTCATATATTGGATTAGGTCTTTAGTCTAGAAGATGAGGGCATGCAAGACATGAGTTTACATGGGCTTGGATGAGTATTTTCATGTATGGATTAGTCAAGAAGAGTTTTTTAGGGCTGAGTCATGTTGACTCAAAGTGTCTATATATATATTTCTATATATAGATTACGGAAGAGAATAAATTGAATTTCTTTTCTTCCTAAAATCCTAACTTTTTCTCTTTCTCACTCTACCGCCATCTCATCTTCTTTTCATCTGATCTTTATCTTTCTTACTATCATCACCAACTTGCTTCCTTAGAGTTGGTAGAAGGTATAAGGATTTTCATAGGTTTGAAAATAATTCATAACAAGTGGTATCGGAGCTAGGTTGAGTAGGAGGAGAAGACATCTGAAAGTTGAAGATCTTCAGGTATTGTGAATTCAGCAAGGTCCTGTCAAGATATTTCTCAAATTTCTTAGATCTGTGTTGCATTTTTTTGTCTTGGATCTAGCCATGGGAAGCAATGTGAAGGTTGATTTCGAGAAGTTCGATGGAAAAAAAAAATTTTCATGTAAAAAGTTTGTGTGGAAAATCTTTTGATTTAAGTTGAATTAGATCAGGCATTAGAAGAGAAGCCTGAAGGAATGTCAGACTGCCAGTGGATGTCTCTGAAAAAGAGGGCCTACTTTGTGATCAAAGGATGCTCATCAGATGTAGCACTCTATTCAATTTTAGAGGAGAGGACCCCAAGAGGCTTATGGTCGAAGTTATAAATCATGTATATGGATAAGAATATGTGCAACAAGTTGATGTTGAGGAAGAGACTGTACAGCCTTCGGATGCAGGAAGATGAAGATGTCTTAAGATACATCCAAAAATTCAATCAGATGTGCAATGAGTTACTGAATATTGAAGTGAAGATGGAGGAAGAAGATAAATCATTACTTCTGTTATGCTCATTGCCCTCATCTTATGATCCATTGGTGACGACGCTGCTATATGGTAAGAAGATCCTGGAGTATGAAGACATGGTTCGATATTACGAACCAACAAACAGTGGGAGAAGTTGACCAAAGAAGTGAAAGAAATATGCCCTCAAGCTAATTTATTTTTTGGGATGTTCTTTATCTTTTAGACTCATGTAATGACATTTTTAATAAATAAAGATATTTATTTCATCATATGCAGTATCTTATTATTTATTTAAGATTATGATGAATTCTATAAATTAGGGCTATGATTTTAGGATTATGATGAGATCATACTAGTGAGACCTAAAATCTTAAAATCCTAATTTAAATATTCTTAGTCGATGGAACATTGAGTTAGGGATCAATATTTTTCGGTAAGACTAGCACATTTTTTGTATGCTCGATTAAGAGGGTGATTGATCTCACAATAACTTATGCATGACACTAATACAAGAATATGGATGCTCATTAGAGAATGAGTTCACTGAATTGATCCAAATTGAGAATATCTAATGGAGTCTTATCTACATGTCAATAAATGGTTCTCATAGTGGAATTTGTGCATGTAATCCTTTGACCTGAAACTACCATAGAATCTTATATATATAAATCTATATTTTGGTTCATACTCAGTCATGACTTAGTTATGTACGAAATGATCAGGATATGGTAGATTATATATATGAAGATTGTGAGTAGGTTAACAAGAAATCGATTTCTCCTGGTAAGAGGAAATAGCATCTTACCTGCTTCAAACAAATAATGATTCAGAAAGACTTTGATCAAAGCATGATAAAAATTAAAAATGGTTTCTAATATTTTATTAAATGAATCATTATTATAAGATTGAAAGAGAAATGAATATGATATTGGGATTGACATATTTCCATATCCAGAGTCATATTCAGGATGCAGAAAGATCGAAGGATCTAGTTGCATAGTAATTTTCATTGAAGGATATTTTTGATATTTTTATCAAAATTTCACATCTTTCAGATAGTTATGATACGTTGCTAGACGTCAATCATGTCTTGTGGGTTTGATCAAATTAAAATTTTAGTTTGATCATTAAATTAGAAAGTATTCTAAATTAAGTCAAATTGGGTTGGCTAGTTTTGACCTAAATCGGTTTGGTTGAGTTCTAACTAGATTAGGTCAAATCACACCCTGACTCACTGTTGGTTAGATGTGGAACCCAATGGGTCACACACAAAGCGAATTGATTAAGGGTCTAATTAGATTAGACCATGTTTGCAAGATGAATATGCTAGCACATATAGCAAACCCTAGCATCTGGATTCGAATTGGATTCGAATCGGCTTCCGATTTAGACTAATTTAGATCTGATTTGAGCCAAATAAGATTTGGTCTTGAGTTGGATTAACCTAGATTGATTGGGCACCACATACCTACATCCCATATACCAGAGAGTCTCTCTCTTATGCGTGGAAAGTCTTTCATGCGCAAAGGACTCTTTGGCATATGGAATAAGATGGCGCCTACCTTCTTTGACTTTTCCCATATGTTATGTCGCATAAATATTTTTTAATTGGCATGAACATCTAATATGGGGCATAGAAGAGTCTTTCTACAAATGAAATACTTCTTTTTCCTTTTAAATTTTTTGCCCAGGTTGTTTTGTCGCCCAAGCCCCCTTGCCGCCCAAGACTCTATGCCGCCTACTCCTCCTTAACGTCTCTTGGACTAAGTCAAAGTCTCTTGAGATTTTGACTATTCAATGTTTATCTCCATGCCTTCTTACTGAATGGGCGTCCCTTTTTAGAGCCATTGGATGGTTTTGTTTCATGATCTAATGGATGAAAAGGATCGCACCAAAGATGAAGCATTGCGACTCTTCGTAAAAGCTTACGTAGAATTAATCCAAGAGTCCTTCTGCTTTAAGGCACCTCTTGGACTAAGTCTATATCTCATTTTTACTGATGAGGCATGAGATTGGCTGATGGGGCAGGAGAATTTGATGAGGAAATGGTGTGAGTTTTTTAGATGGCACTCCTACGTACATTATAAATAGGGTAACACACCAAGAGTCCCCTGGTGAAAAAAAAATATTATCTTTTCTTTCTTACAAAAGTTTTTTTTTGTCCAATTTTCTTTCTTCCTTTCTCTTGTCTAGACCTTGTCATTATAAGGACAAGAAGTCATCTTAAGACTAAGAGATTAGGAAGGAAAATTAAGAAGACAAAAGAAAAAGAAAGATAGATAAGGAAAGGCAAGGAAGGTGACATAAAGGTTTAAGAAGGTCTTGCCCATTTAATTAAAGTTCTTATTATAAGAATTTTAATTATATAAATCAGAGGTGCTGGTGTCTTGGTCAAGTCTCTGTGTGGATCAACGTTGGAGGGTGAACACGTGGGACCTGGTGGAAATCCTGACAGACTGCTACCGACGATCAGGGTCAATTTAGGGTTTAGCGATAAGAGGTATGTTCTAATACTTTCTTTTATATTATAAATGCATGTTATATGATTTAATTACTAATAAGGTGATTTTTAGATTTGGATTTGGTTAATTTGATTTCATATATTTACTTTGAAATTCGTGCTTCCATCCTGTACACCAAATCCAATAGTGGTATTAGAGCAAGCCTTATTAGGTTAAATCATATAATACTTTGCTTACAGTATAATGGCATAAATGAAAAATATGATATAATATTTTTAGCATGTTTTTATATGATGAGATCATATTCTTTTACTTATCGTAATGAGATTATGTTGTATATATTATTCTGTAAAGGTTGCCCTGATATAGTGGAAAGTTTTCACTATATAATGATGATTGTCCTAGAATAATTATACATGTTAATTGACATATATATATTTTAATGCTATTATGCATTTAGTTTGTTTTAAATCTATATGTGCATTGAGACCTTTTAAACCCCTCTATAAAAAAAAAATATTATATTAAGTTGTAGTGTAATTAATCTTTAGCTAAATCAGTCAGGATGTCTAATTGGTCAATCGGTGTCTAAAAAAAATGGTTCTTGATTGGTAAAGAGAACATAGTTTTTTAATTGGTTCCGTTGTCTGACCTGGCCAATTTATTGGTGTCTAAGAAAAGCAATGGAGGGACTCCCATTTCTCTTCCATTTACCTAGGTCGATTTGATTAATTTAATTCCAGATTGAAATGCTTAATATTATATTCACTACATTAAGGCCTTCCTTCATACTAGTTTCTTATTATGTCCAAAACCATATTAGTTCTATTATGTAACCACAAGATCTATCATGGGAAAAGATGTAATATTAATCTAGTGCATTGAGATGCTTACAGTATTTTGAATATACTACTTTGTTGTGTAACCACAAAAGTAGTTATATTTCATTTTTGACTGTATAGAAATGAAGGGTTCTACTTAAACTAAAATATTAAAGTTTGTTGTGTTAACACAAGGCTATTAATGTTTTAGAGGCAAAAGTTTTTTGAGAGTTGCATAAAATGCAATTGGAAAGAGTTTCCTACCTTTGAACTTATAACAAGTTTGTTGTGCAACCACAAGACTTTTTATAAGAAATTAGGATCTTATTCTCACTAAGAAAATCAATAAGAGGGTTATGATTTTTAGTGGGAGACATAATTAAATTAAAGTCCTAATTTAATTATGTTTGTCATCATGAATTGTTTGCTTATGTATTGTTCTTTATTATGTAGATTAAATGGCTTCTTCACTTTCATTACGTTCAATTTTGGATTCAAATAAATTGACTGATCAAAATTATGTTGACTGGTTGAGAAATCTTAAAATTAGTACTCAGTCAAGAAAAACTCTCCTATATTCTTGACACCCCTGATCCTAAGCCATTAGAAAATGATGCCACAGATGAAGATAAGTCCACATACAAGATGTGGCAAAATGATTTTCTTACTGTCAAATGCATCATACTTGCCTCTATGAATAATGAATTACAGAGGCAGCATGATAGCATGGACACTCAATCCATATTGCTCAATCTAAAAGAGCTTTATGGAGAGCATAGTAGGACTGCTAGATATGAGATATCTAAGCAATTATTTCATGCAAGAATGATAGAAGGAACATCCATACAAAATCATGTTTTGATGGTAATTGACCTAATCACTCGATTAAGTCAATTAGGTTTTGTAATGGATGGAGAGTTAAGTCAGGATTTGATCCTGCAATCACTTCTAAAATTATTTTCTCAGTTTGTCGTGAACTATCATATGAACAAACTAAATTTTTCATTGCTTGAGCTGTTAAAAATGCTCAAGACAGCAGAAAGCCATATCAAGAAAGATAAAGCTCCTTTTCTTCTTGTGGAAGGGATCTCCAAGAAGAAGGCAAGCAAAAAGGGTTCAAAAAGAAAGTTGAATCCTAAAAGTGGTATAAATAAGAAGAAAAAGGGGAAGAAGGTCTCTGGACAAATGACCTATTTTCATTGCGACAAAGCAGGTCATTGGAAGAGGAATTGCAAGGCTTACCTTGCAACCATAAAGTCTGGTGCAAATAATGCACCAAAAGGTATGTATGAGATACATACTATATTATCATTAAATTCTTTCATTTCAAATTTTTGGATATTAGATACCGACTGTGATTTTCATATCTGCAAATCTTTGCAGGGACAGCAGAAAATTAAGAGTTTGAAGAAAGGTGACTTCAAGCTTTATGGCGTTGGAGGAGAATCTATCTAGGCAGAAGCTGTAGGGATAAATATATTAAAGTTATCTTATGGGAAGATCTCAGAGCTTACAAATTGTTATTATATGCCTAAGATCATTAGAAATATTATATCTATACCCTTGTTATTAAAACAAGGTTATAGTCTTAATGTAACAAGCGAAGGTTGCTCGATCAAATATTCTAATGAAATTATTTATTTTGGCATATTTAGCAATATTTGTTGACTCTATATTTGGATAATAATATATTTCATATTGATGAAAATAAAAAATGTAAGAGAGATGATATAAATAATACTTTACTCTGGCATTGTCAATTAGGTCATATTAGTGAGGCTAGGATTAACAAGTTATATAAAGAAAAGTTCTTTGATCCTTTTGATTATGAATCATTGGGAACTTATGAATCATGCCTCGTGAGTAAAATGACCAAGATTTCATTTAGTGGACATAGAGAAAGGACAAATGAGTTATTAGGACTTGTACATACGGATATATGTTGTCCTATGATAACTCAAGCTAGAGGAGGATACTCTTATTTTATTACATTCACTGATGATTTATCTAGGTTTGGATATGTGTATCTTATGAAACACAAATCAGAAGCCTTTGATAAATTTAAAGAGTATCAAAGTATGGTCGAAAAACAAACTGGATAATGTATAAAAATCCTTTGATCTGATCGGAGAGGAGAATACTTATCTAGTGAGTTTCTTGACTATCTTAAATTTAAATGGATTCTCTCTGAATGGACCCCTCCTTATACACCATAATTAAATGGTGTAGCCAAAAAAAAAATCATACCTTATTAGATATGGTACGGTTCATGATATGCTTCATTGATTTACCTATTTTCTTCTAGGGTCATGCTCTGGAGACTGCTATTTACGTCTTGAATAGAGTACCTTCCAAATCTGTATCTAGTACTCCATATGACATATGGAGAAGTAAGAAATCTAATCTTAAGTATCTTAAGATATGGGGTTGTCCAGCTTATGTCAAAAGAAATTTTGGACATAAACTTGATGCTAGATCAGATAGATGTCTATTTATAGGATATCCTAGAAATAGTATAGGATATTTATTCTACCATCCTGCTGAACAAAAGGTATTTGTAAGTAGGCATGCTATTTTCATGAAAAAAGAATTTATCGTAGAAAAGGACAGTGGCAGAAATATTGAACTTAGTGAAGTTCAAAAAAATCAAATAGAAATTTCTCAACCATATAATCACATAAAAGAACCAAAATACATAACTCCTATCCGTAGGTCTAAAAGAATAAGAAATTCACCTATAAGGTATGGATTCATTATTGAAAATAATAAAGCCCAAGTCATTAAGAATGACCAACCTTTGACCTATACGGAAGCAGTCAAAAGTAAGGACTCTTACAAATGGCTGGCTGCCATGCAATCTGAAATAGAATCCATGCACACCAACAAAGTATGGACTTTGGTGGATGCACCAAAAGATATAAATCCTATTGGATGTAAATGGATTTTTAAGAAAAAGATTGGAGTTGATGGTCAAATTGAAACCTATAAGGCTAGATTGGTGGCTTAGGGTTTTAGGCAAAAATAGGGGATTGATTATGATGAAACATTTTCACCTGTTGCCATACTCAAATCTATTCGGATTATGCTTGCTATAGTAGCATACCACAACTATGAAATATGGAAAATGGATGTAAAGACTACCTTCCTTAATGGTTTCATTGAGGAGGAAGTCTATATGTCACAGCCAGAAGGATTTGAGTCAAATGAGAGACCAAATCAGGTATGCAAACTTAAGAGATCCATTTATGGATTAAAGCAAGCATCAAGGAGTTGGAATATCCATTTTGATGAAATAATAAAAGAGTTTGGTTTTATCAAGAATGTGGATGAACCATGTGTGTATAAGAAAACTAGTGGGAGAACAATAGTATTCTTGGTTCTGTATGTAGATAACATACTCCTCATTGGGAATGATATCCCAATGTTACAATCAGTCAAATTATGGCTATCAAATAAGGTTTTCATGAAAGATTTGGGAGAAGCATCCTATATAGTAGGAATAAAGATCTATAGAGATAGATCTAAGAGGATGCTAGGCTTATCTCAATTAAGGTACATTGACTTAATACTGAAAAGATTCAGTATGGATGGGAGTAAAAGAGGTTATTTGCCCATGAGTCAAGGCATACATCTCTCTAAAAAAATGTCTCCAAAGACACCAGAAGAGAGAAATAAAATGTGTTCTATTCCTTATGCTTCGGCTGTAGGATCAATAATGTATGCCATGTTATGTACAAGGCCTGATGTTGCTTATGCTTTAGGCATTACAAGTAGATTTCAAGCTAATCCAGGAGAGGATCATTGGAAAGCTATGAAAAATATTCTTAAGCACTTAAGAAGGACTAAAGATATTTTTCTTGTATATGGTGGTTCTGATATTAAACTAGAAGCATATTCTGACTCTAGTTTTCAATCAGACCCAGATGATAGCAAATCCATTTCAGGGTATGTCTTTACTCTGAATGGTGGATCAGTGAGTTGGAAGAGTACTAAGCAGCCAACTGTAGCTGACTCAACCACTGAAGTAGAAACATAGCTGTAAGTGAAGCCGCCAAGAAAGCCATCTAGATGAAGAAGTTCATCACTGAATTAGGTGTTATTCCTAAAATTGAGAATCCAGTAGTAGTTTACTATGATAATACTAGAGTTGTAGCTCAAACAAAGTGTTAGATATATGTGCCCTAGAAGCCAGAATTGGCTGACACTTGTAATACACTTCTAGGGGTAAAATTATAATTTTGATTATTATCAATAAAATGGGTTATTTTCTATCACATATGTGTATTTAGTGTCTGGGATACATCCTTTGAGTTAATGATAATGATAATTCATATTTTCAAGAGTTGAAAATTTAAGACATGAATAATCATTATTAACTCATAAAATGCTCTCGACCATAGGATCATCACGAGGATGGTGATTGATCCGGAAGGTTGGTGTACAATCACTTTTTTTTAGTAGATGAGTCTTGAGTCTATGGTATGGAGACACTGGAGCGAGAGTACAGATACTCATTAGAGAACGAGGGCACTGAGCGTGACCACCTTGAGTAATCATTAGAAAATCTGCCTTCTCGTCAATGACTGACTCGATGCTGCAGTGGTGTGTCTGGTTCTTTAACCTGAGGTGCATCAGCAGTTCACCTTGAGGGTGTTATAATTTGACTACACCATAACTCGATCTCCTAGCCATCCAAAATCCTGAGGTGTATGTTGGCTATAGCATGTTCATTATAGGAACTGGATTACATCAAGATGAAATCTATCTACCTCGGTGGTAGAGGAGCAGCCCTATGATGATCATGAGAATCAAGTCTAAAAGCCCATGGCCATGGCAGAGTGAAATAATAGAAAGAGTGTCTATTTAAATTTTCACATTGGACTTGAATCGAATGATTACATCATATGACAGAAACTAGGGTTTGACGAGTTCACCTTGACCCTAATCTGATCGGAGCTCAAGATAGAAGAACTTAATCACATAGGTAGCTGCACCAAGAGGTTCGCATTCAGCTCTGATGGGTTGCCACCATATACTGCTAGGTGTCACTGGTGGATTTTGAGAGCAATTAGAATGATTTAGATGATCGATCATTCTAGCTGTTCAAATCAGAAAAGTTTTGATCCATCGAAAGGAGTTTTGATGATGTCGATGATAGAGATCATGACATATCCCATTTCTATATAGAATTGAACCTCACTAGATCACATAAATAAGAGTTTGAATCTGGTGATCATCAATTGAACTAATCCAATTGATCTGAATGAGATTCAATTAGGTTCAAGAAAATCGTGCTAGCACTCGATTGAACCTAATATTCTTCTTTTACTATCATAAATAGTTTCTTCGGAATGAAAAATGAGTTAAGAAACCTATGGAATACAATCAGATTGAGCCAACCCAGATACTACATCCTCCACCTCGTAGATCAAGAAGAATTTCTCATCCTCCTAAAAGGTACTTAGGTACTATATCAGAAGACGTAGAAAAAATATTTTTCATAAGAAATAAGGATCATGCTGATGATCCCAAAACCTATGATAAGGCGATATCAGATATCGACTATGAGAAATGGTTAGAGGCAATGAGGTCAGAAATTGACTCAATGTGTTCGAACCAAATTTGGACCTTGGTAGATCCACTTGAAGGTATAGTACCTATTGGGTGTAAATGGATCTTCAAAAAAAAGATAGGTATCGATGGAAATGTAAAGACATTCAAAACAAGGCTCATAGCGAAAGGGTATAGTCAGTGCAAGGGTATTGACTATCAAAATATCTTTTCATCAGTAGCCATGCTCAAATTCTTTCACATATTGCTTGCTGTTGCAGCCTATTTCGATTATGAAATATGACAGATGGACGTAAAAATGGTGTTCTTAAATGGATATCTTGAGGAAGATATCTATATGGAATAGTTGCTAGGTTTCACATCCAGTGACAATGATCACAAGGTATGCAAGTTGCAAAGATTCATATATGAACTTAAGCAAGCATCTCAGAGCTGGAATGCTCATTTTAATGATGTAATCAAATCGTTTGGATTCATCGAGAATGAGAAGAAGCCCTATGTTTTCAAAAAGATCAATGGGAGCGCTATTGTCTTCCTTGTACTATACGTGGATGATATCCTCCTAATTGGGAATGATATTCTCATTTGACTATAATCAAAATGTGGTTGTCTAAGAAGTTCTCTATGAAAGATCTAGCAGAGGCATCCTTTATTCTGAAATTAAGAATCTATAAGGGATAGACCCAAATAGGATGTTGGGGCTC
>QRFJ01000575.1:496502-682036 GCA_006176705.1 Cocos nucifera
ATTCTAATATGCTGTTTTTTCGCAGAACTTCTTTTTCTTTCCAGAAGACTTTTTTTGGAAGAAGTCTGCTTCCATAGCAAAAACTAGCCTTTAGAACCTTTCATGAAGCTCTCAGGCAGTAGACTCAGCATGTTCATAAGTTCAGGCCAAATGGTATTTCTTGAAAGTTTATGCTATGTGTATTCATGATGAATTCCAATATGCATCAGTCAAAGGATGCAGAATTATATCACATCGTTCCAGATCTATTCTAACTTCACAGCGAGGCTTCTTCAAGCTCTTCAAGTTCCTTGATTCATCATCAGAAATGATTCTTTGATTGTATTAAGCATACCATGCATCTATGGCCTTAAAAAGTCTTCTTAGTGACTTGATATTTGGCTATGTGACCTCTGTTCATCAAATAATCTCCTGCAGGTGAGTCAACATTAGTGGCTCAAGCAGTCCCATATCTTGCATGGTTGAATGTGGGAGCTATCAGGACATTGAGCCCACATGTAATATCCTGACCTTTTTATCTTATTCTTCCACTTCTAGAGATGTGCTCCTATTACGAGTGTATGGACGTGGACTGGTAAGGATAGGAGGTCCTGATTTCAATGAATGTATCTAACTTCTCTGAAATCCAAAATATCTGTTTTCTAAACAAGCTTAATAATTTATGTTTCATAATTACTATTTGTGTTCCAGGGTATTCACGGTTATAGCTAGGGTTGAAAGTAGGCACATATTTTATTATAGAGAAAGTCAAAGATTCTAGTTAGATACTGTAATTATGACATTGACCAATTTATTTAAAAATTTATTTTTAAATAAATTAAGCTTCACTATTTTCTCGGATCCCTTACACTTTCTCTGTAGAGATGCAAAAATCTATGATTAATGATTTCTAGTGGTGTGGTGCGGTCTTCACCGACTGACTTATCACCTCACTAATAGTTATTGTGATGGTTAGCCAATATATGAGATAAACTCTTGTTCATGATTCTCTAATCATGGTGCACCAAACCTGATCTCTAATTATGAATCTCACTATATCAATATTGATCACTCCTTAGTTAAGTCAGATCCACCATTTGCACAGACTGAATTCCTATTTGGATCTCTCACTCTATCCAAATATTTGAGCCCAACATCTCCACCATTAGCATCCAAGCCTAATAAATGGTTGCATCTTTCGGATGCAACTGAGCCACTGTAATCCAAACCGAGAACAATCAATCCTAGAAGGGCGCCGCACATCTACAATGGGGAAGATCTGACTTAATCTTTTCTTAGGAAAATTGATTAGGTCCCTTTAAACTGAACTTGTTAGTCATAACAATTATGACTAACCTAGTGGCATGGTTGCTCAAATTGTACACCTCAAATTAGAATGAGTCGATAAGATTGGTCCAAGTAAGTGAGATCGGTGGAAGGGATATACCAATTAACTATACAAGAATGCATTCAGATCAGTAGCCCCAATTAAAAATAGTGGTCTATGTAGCCAAACTTATCTTAGAACACCAAATGTGATCATAGAACAATTGGGTTAGCCTAAATCCAGACTCTAAACCGTAAATTAGGTCTTACTTGATGTGACTCGATCATTGACTTCAGACTTTAATCCTATTAGTGGTTATTTAAGCATGTTATCCCATCTAACCAACTCTTGATTGTTTTGAATCAACGCTTAGACCTAATTGAGCTATCCAAGTCCGAACCCATATGTATGAATATTCTTAGATCTAAAATTTATAATTTTAGAATCCAATTATATTCATAATCTTAATTTTAATTAAGTAGGGTTCATAAACCAAAATATGCACAATCTATTTTAGATCTAGGGTTTTGAGAAAGTAAGTTTTGATTATCTGATTAAGACAACGTGCAGCACCCCTACACATTATAAGAACACCCCTATCAGATGGAGGAGAGTGAGCTTTTAAATCTTCTTCATTCTTATGACCGATATGCCAAGAAAGAATGCCTTAATCAAGAACATTAATACTACAAAACAGTTTTAATCTATATCAGATACCATATTAAATTAGATCTAAATCATGTATATTTTGCATACATTCTCATGTATCGAATAACATGCATATTTTAGATCTAATTATTATTATAATAATCTAAAAAATAGATTTAAAATTTGATCACAAAATAAAACTACTATCTAGAATATTGTAGAACTATTTACAACTAGTCAGACATGATCATCATATCTCTATGAATGTAAAATTAAATAATTTTTATTTACTATTTTAGACTATTGTTATCATAATTAAAATATTAAAAAATAAATAAATAAATAGATCTAAAATAATAATTTAATCAAATTTAAATTACAAAAAGTGCAAGACTATTCTATAGAACTATTCTTTTAGAAATCTAGTCATGCCAATAATTTCATAATCTTAGATCCAAATTATTTAACATTTGTAACTTTTTTTGATTTAGATCTGATCAACATCTCATTGTGACATCTAAAAATTATTTTATTTTTTAATTAAAATAAATTTAAAATTAGATATAAATACTTTAGAATTTTGGCTCTGATACCAGTTGAAGGAAAATTCTGATTTTCTGGATCAGGTTCGTTCAGATATGATCGGATCGAGAGATATATTTCAAAAAAAATTTTCTTTGATCTAGATTAGATTTGAATATTTTCAGATCACTATTTTATTATTTAATAATTAAAATAAATTTAGATAAAATTAAATTAAATTAAATTTACCTTAACATAGGGTAATCCGATTACCCGTTCATGATCCTATAAGTAGCGGAAGGTTCTAGATCTAGCCACGCAAGTATCTGGCCTTTATCGATATCCACTTGGGCTGAATTTGGAGATCCTCTTCTTCTCTATCACATCTCCAAAAATCAGATCTGAATCTGATTTGGAGGATCTTCAAAATACCTTTCAAAGATCGACAGTTGTCCTTTGCAGCAGCGCAGCCTTCTAGCTTTCAATCATCTTTCTCTCATCTGGATTGCACCAACTTGGATCCCAAACTACTTTGGGCATGGAGAGGAGAGGAAGAAGATGGTCTTGGTATAGAAGAGGAGGAGGAGAGACGCAGCCTTGGGGCATGGAGAATTGTATTGCTCTTTGAGTTGGGCGCAGGGTCTTATTTATAGACTATGCGTGATCCAACTCCTCTTCTTCTCAACCAATCACAACCCTTTATGAAATCAGATCTAAATCTGATTGGTGGGAATAGACTCCCCTGGATTCATCCTTAGATGGTGCCTAAGATCAGTCAAACATGGTTCTTAGGAGAAGTCTAATCAAAATCCAAAAAGAAGATGGAGTACCTATCCAACAGGGACTCCTGGGCGCCTCCTGCTTAGGCGCACGCTAAGGGTGGTGTGCGCCCTCCTCCTTGCCAGGTTTTGGCAGGAGGACAAGCCCCCACCAGCTCTTGGCGTGCACCCTCCTCCTTGCCAGGTTCTGGCAGGGGGACAAGCCCCCACCAGCTCTTCAATAGGTGTGTGATATGTGGACAGAAGTCAAAGTGTCAATGCTCAATATTTGACCAGTCAAAGATCAACTTTTGACCAAAGTCAAAGGATGAGAAATGACAGGTGATAAAAAATGGTAGGTATTATCTTACAAAATAAGACAAACTCTTTTTAATTAGATAGGTCTAGTCAGGACTAAGTGAAGCCTTTGATCGGGCACAAAACTTCTTTGGCTCAGTTAGGACATCGAAGACTATTTCCTCGAATCTAATCTGCCTTTTTGATGCCACCATCTTGAATAAACTATTTTTCAAGAAAGATAGCATGTCGACTCACAATCACATTATGATCTTTCAAGAGATATAAATAATATCCTAATGACTCTTTAGGATATCTAATAAATTAAGCTCTAAAGGACCTAGACTCTAATTTATCTGCTTGTTATCTCTTAATATGGATCGGATAATTCCAAATTTTGAGATGACTCAGACTTGATTTCTTACCATGCCATATCTCATACGGTGTGGTAGGAATGGTCTTAGAGAAAATTCTATTCAGTAAATATATAGCAGTCATTAGACTATGTCCCCAAAGAAACTCAGAAAGGTCCATGAAGCTCATCATGGATCGGACCATATCTAATAAGGTCCGATTTCTTTGTTCTGAAGCTTCATTGAGTTGAGACGTACTAGGTGAAGTCTATTAAGAGACTATGTCATTATTCTTAAGATAGTCTAAGAATTTTTGACTAAGGTATTCGCTTCCTCGATCTGATTGAAAAATCTTAATAAATTTTTTTGTTTGCTTTTCTACTTCAAGTCTGAATTTCTTGAACTTTTCAAAAGCTTTAGACTTATATTGCATCAAATACACATACCCGTATCGAGATAAATCATCGATAAAGATGATGAAGTAGACATAATTGCTCCTGACCAGCACATCAAATGGGCCACATACATCAGTATGTACTAGGACAAGCAGGTCTGTGGCCCTTTTTTCATATCCTATAAAAAAAAGCTTAATCATTTTGCCATGAAGGCATGATTCATAATTTGGATATGACTCGAAAGTCAATGAACTTAATAGCCCAAATTTCTCCAATTTGTTAACCCTATCTTCAGCTATATGACCTAGCCTAAGATGCCAAAGATATCTATCATTTAGACTATTCCTAGGTCATTTTGATCCTATGGCCTTCATATTTTGCTCGATATTAAAAATAGAAATATCAGTATGTAACTGATAGAGACCATTTATAAAAAATCTACTTATAATTTTATTTTTTTCATAAAGAATATTACAATGGTCCCTAAGAAAACTAATTACATAGCCTTCTTGTGCTAAACATAAAATAGAAATTAAATTCTTGCTTACTGCAAGCACATAAAAATAGTCCTTAAGAACTAAATCTAATCTTGAAGGTAATCGCAGAGGATAGATTTTCATGATCATAGCAGCAATTCTTGTTTTATTTTCAACATGTAGGATCATCTCACCATCCCTCAGCCTCCTACTATCCTCAAGAACTTGCATAAAAGTGCACAAGTGAGCACTATAATCAGAGTTAAGCACCCAATTAGATGTAGAAGAAACTATAAGGTTAGATTTTATAATGAGCATACCTCCAGAAGGACCTGCCTCCTTATTTTTCAGGTTGGCCAGGTATAAAGGATAGTTTCATTTTTGATGGCCGTCAGTATCGCAATGGAAATATTTTTTCTTATCGGCCTTCTTCTTCGGCTCTGCCTTCTTCTTCTTCCCACCTTCTAATTTCTGCTTCTTCACGATCTTCTTCTTCTTTTCAAAGGACTTTCTCTTGAAAGAAGTTCGCTCCACAGCAAGTACTGAGCCTTTAGAACCTTTCATAGAAAGCTCAGCAGTAACTAGCATATTCATAAGTTCAGCCAAGGTATTCTAAAGTTTATGCATATGGTAGTACATGATGAATTATCCATATGCATCAGTCAAAGACTGCAGAATTATATCAATCTGCAGATCCTGATCTAACTTGACATCGAGCTTCTCAAGCTCTTCTAAATTCTTGATTATCATCAGACAATGATCTTGGATTGATTGTCTATCATGCATCTAAGCCTTAAATAGTCTCTTAGTGACTTGATATTTGGCTATGTGACTCTGTTCACCAAATAACTCTTGCAGGTGAGTAACATTTGGTGGCTAGTCTTAATATCTTCATGTTGGCATTGGAGCTCATCAGACATTGAGCTCAACATATAATACCTGACTTTGTTATCTTCATCCATCCACTTCTCAAGAGATGCTCTCTGATTAGCGGATGGACGGGCTGGTAAGGTGGAAGGATCCTATTTCAATAATGAGTCAACTTCTCAGAATCTAAAATAATTTTGAAGTTGGAGCCAATCCTTGTAGTTGGCTTCGGTCAGTCTATAGGTGTCCAGTATACGGGCTATAATACATGCTAATCTATAGCCATGATAAGTACACCAGTCAATCAAGTAATAAAGTAAGTGAGTAGAGTATCGTCCTTAGAGGATTGAAAAATAAGTATTGAAAAGCTCTTTCATATGCTTTATTTAGAAGACCGATTTATGAGAATAAGAAATTAAAGAATAAAATAAAAAAATAATTAAAAATTTTAAGAAAATAGAGATAGTGTAATTATTAGGATTTTAAACTTAAGAGTAATGGGTTACTAAGGCAATCGATTCACCAACTCAGTCAATACAATATTCAGGTTACTAGGTTAATTTTATTTCATGTGATGGTGGAGTCTCCTAGTTTATTCACTATCCTTTGGTCCAGACGTAGCAAAACTATCAATATTTATTAATTATCCTTTGATCCAGGTATAATTTAAAAAAATATTAATACATTAAGTTTTATGAAACTCTCTAATTAAAATATGCTGCATCCAAAGCGCACTAGAATTTTTGCATGCATATGAATTCTAATTTGATTCATAATATAAGGTATATAATCAAGAAGTAATAATATAGATGTACTTGGTCTGTATCATCTATGTTCATCAGATCAATTAGAAGATGACCAGTAATCTAAAAGCATTAAGATCAGATTTATATACATCTCATAAATAAAATTTAAAATTAAAAATAAATCATAATAAATATTACATCAAAAGAGTGGCTACACCTTAGTCTTAGTAAAAAAAATTTAGTTCATGATAACAAGTTCAAAAATAGCAAATAAAATAAAAAGCATGAAGAAGTTAGATTGTTTATTCGCTGAAATTGGTTGTCCGTTGCTCTTGGTGTGGAGAACTCGATGAAGAAGAAGAGAAGCCCCTTGATCGATGTCCTGATTATTGGAAGAAGAAAAGATGAAGAAAAATAATAGAAAAATAAAAGCCCTTTCTCTTCTCTCTTCCTTAAAACTCTCAAATCCTTTCTAAAATCTCTCTGAAGATCTCTCTCTTTTTTTTTCTATTACTCTTTATTTTTTTTTTAAAACTCTTTCGACAGCAATAGCAATAGGGTCCTTAAATAGGCTAAGGAGAAGAATTTTTATCAAAATCCCTTAAAAAAAAATCCAAGAAGAATTGGGTTTAAAACTTCTAACATAACTCAGATTGAAATCTGGATCATTCTGACCATTGGATGATGATCAAACGGGCTAGAAACCACTCAAAAATTGATTTAAAAATCCAAATCAAGTTGAAATTTGTTTGGACCGTTGGATTAGCCTTGAAGATCGAATCTGGGTCATCAGATCGTGCACAAGAGAGCTTCAGATTCTTAGTTAAAAATCGGGATGAACCTCAACCGTTGGATCTTGATCGGGAGCTGCATCTACCATTCATCGGCACATAGATTTCAGCCGTTCGATCAATCCCAGAGAACAGCATCTATTGGATCAGGCAAAATTTCCAGAATATCCTCTATAAATTGTGCACGAGCTCGGTGTTGCATGGACCACCGCTTCCTTCAGCCAATTGGAGCGTGCTTGTCCCTGTGAAATCCTCAAAATGCCCTCTATAGTGGTCCACCGTGCACCATAAAAAATTCTGTTGTCAGCACAGTGTAAGCATGGCATCAGTGGGTGGTCGGTCTGAGCGTGGTCGGGCCGAGTGGTCTACTGAGCCAATTTTTCTAAACCAATTTGAACCGAACCGATCGATTTTTTTTTATCATTTCCTTTGAAATTTAGTTTTGGGCTCGTTTGAAGTCCATTTTGCTTTAAATTATTTCATCTAATTTAGAAAAATAAGATCTTCATATTGGTGGCCTTCTTTTCTACATAAAATTAATAAAAATATCAATTTTTTAAAAATAAATTAATTTATTTTATAATTTAATATTTTTATTAGTATATTTTTACCACTTATCACATCCTCCAACTTAGTCATTGCTAGTCTCTTAGCAATATTTTATTTAATACCATGTTTTAATAAGATCATCCATCAAAAAGATAAAATCTAGAATTAAAATTTAAAAAGTTTAGAAAATACCACTAACTAAGCATTGAGCTTTAGAAGCAAATTTTACAGTCAGTATAATTAAAAACTTTTTTAGAGTACATCAAAGATCTACAACACTTGTGTTCGTGATGACTATCTTTAGCATTTCAGTGTTAATTTAAAGAATAAAAGTATCCTCTCTGATCACCTATTTTGGTTAATTTTTTATACATTCCCAATTTTATACTCATGAATTAAGGTAGCTTTTACATTGCCCTTTTTTTCTATATGCTGAGCATCCTAGCCTTCCCTCCATCGTTTTACGTGAATTTTCATACTTGACCTAGGTGCAGAGACCCAGTTACAAGGCTTTGGGCAATCCACATATACTCTATCTTTTGTACTTTATTTTTAAGTTGGTAGCTCATTCCTTAAATTCAAGTTTCTTTGATTAGAATGTATATTAATTACCAATTTTTAGTGATAATTGAATCCTCTGTTGGCCTTATAATCAATACCTACTTTGCCTTATTAGTATGCATGTGCAATTAGAAGTGCTAATAGTCTTTTGATGACCTAAGTAGGTTGCTAAAAGTCTGACCAACTAATCTACTTCTTTAACTCGTTACATTCATTAGCAGATACTTCTATCTTTTATCACTTGTCCAGTCTATCTTGCGTAAGATTTTCTTCTTGATACATGGTTAAATTTCTTTTTTTTTTATCCCCTAACTTATTCTACATTATCTCAATGGAGAAAGAAAAATAAAGAGTACAATAAAGGACAGGAAGAAATACATCTGATTTGGTTCAGTCTAGTTCTTTGAAGCTTTAAAATTTTGCTTGAGCTCTCATTAATTTTTCTCTACAAAATTGAAAATACACACTAAAGTAGTAAAAGAGCAATAATAAATTACTAAAAAAGAAAAGAAAAGAAAAATGATCAAAACTAAAAAGAAAAGAAATAACCTATCTAATAGTTCTGATTTATAGTCTTCAGTTTGACTTTCTTTGAGTTCTGAGTTGAATCAATCCGATGCCACTTCAATTGGAATACTTTCATATTTGGTCGAGCCCTCTTTCAATTGGACATTGCTAGCTTTCATAGTGTCAAACCTATTTTCTACTTAATTCTCATATGCTGAATTATCAATAATATCAATTAGAAAATAAGTTTAATTATCATCAGGATGTTTAGTATCTTTGAAAACATTAAAAGTAACTTATTCATCTTGGATTCTAAAAATTAATTTTTCTTATTGAACATCTATTAAAGCTCCTCTAGTAGCTAAAAAGGGTCTCCCTAAACTTGTTTACCTTTATCAAGACATCCTCCACTAGTACATCATAATCTTCTTCCATATTAAGAACAATAAAATCAATAAAAAAAATAAACTTGTTTACCTTTATCAAGACATCCTCCACTATACCTCTTGGATATTTAATGGATCTGTCGGCTAATTGAAGAGTAATAATGGTAGGCTTCGGTTCTCCTAGACCAAGCTTCCTGAAAATAAAAAAAAGCATGAGATTAATACTTTCTCCTAGATCACATAAAATTTTATCAAAACTATAATCACCAATAATGCAAGGGATAGTAAAACTCTCTAGATCTTTTAGCTTCTGTGGTAATTTATTTTAAAGTATTGCTGAGCATTTTTCATTCAAATTTATTCTCTCATGCTCCTTTAGCTTTTTCTTATTTGTTAGAATTTTTTTGAGAAACTTGGCATATCTGGGCATTTGAGTGATAGCATCTACAAAAGAAATATTAATATATAAATTCTTTAAAATTTTGAAAAAGTTAGAAAATTTTTATCTAGATGCTGTATTTATCTCTCTGGGAATGATAGTGGCGGCATGTAGGGCTTCACATTTGGATCGGCAAACTGTATACTCGGAGACCATCCATCTGCTGGTTGTTTTGGTGACTGATGAATTTTAGTTGATGGTTCCTTATTTGTAGTTGGCTTTTCAGTCACTTTCTTCTGATGTGGCTCCTCTAGCTTTTTACCACTTCTTAGGATGATAGCATTGACTTGCTCCCTTGGATTGATCTCCGTGTTGCTGGGCAAGGATCCCTGAGGTCTCTCGAAGATTATCTTAGCCATTTGGCCTATTTGCATCTCCAAGTTTCGAATTGCTGCTGCTTAGTCATGCCTAAGTTTGGCTTCCAAATTTTTTATAGTTGCTTCTTAGTTTTGCATGAATTTGACCATCAGCTCCTCCATGTTGGACTTCTTTTCAAGTACTTGGAACTCCGAGGGTGGCTGTTGTGCTGCATTTTGATTTCTCCATGAGAAATTTGGGTGCTGCCTCCACCCTTGATTGTATGTGTTGGAGTAGGAATTGTTTTATTATATCCTAAAAAAATTACCAACATAATTAGCTGTATTAATTATTTTAGCAAAAGGATTACCTATCTGGCAATTGCTTGTATTGTGTCCTCTTCCACATAGGTTACAAGTGATGCTCTGAACATGCATAGCTATTTCGTTCAAGTTGTTGACTTTGACTCTAAGGGCTGCAATTTCAGCCAGTAAGGTTGGCACGCAATCTACTCCCTGCACAGTTGCTGGTCTTTTCGGCATCATGCATTCTATCTATTACTGATAGCTATTTGATGTCATCTCATTGATTAGATCAAAGATTTCTTCCTTTGTTTTTTGATTAATGGTTCCTCCTGCTGCTGTATCAATTATAGAACGATTAGTAGGAGATAAATCATTATAAAAAGTTTGCACCTGAAGCCATACGGGTAGTTGATGATGTGAACATCTCCTCAGCAGTTCCTTAAAATGCTCTCAAGCCACATATAGTGTCTCCATGTTCATCTGCATAAAAGAAGTGATATCGTTGTGCATCTTGGTAGTCTTAGAAGGTGGAAAGTACTTGGCTAAGAATTTTTGTGCTAGGATATCCCAAGTTGTGATAGAACTTGCAGGAAGAGAATGAAGCCAACTTTTAGCTTTGTCCCATAAAGAGAAAAAAGTAACCTTAATCTAATAGCATCATCCGACATCCTATTAATTTTAAAAGTATCACAAAGTTCAAGAAAGTTAGAAATGGATCATCATGCACGTGTCCATTGAATTGGATAGTTGATTGAATCATCTGGATCATCGTCGATTTTATTTCGAAGTTGTTTGCTTGCACAGGTGGTCTCCTGATGCTCGAAGCTGCATTGGCTATAGATGATGTGATGTAATCATTTAATAGATGATGTACTGCTCGAATAGCTTCATGCTGTCCTTCGATCACCATATCCAATCCTAGATTGATGTCATTAGGATCTTTAGCTGCCATGTTTCTTTCTTGTTGTAGTCTTCTGATGATTCTTTCAATTTCTAGATCTAAAGATAGTAAGTTACTATGTCCAGTATGTGTCATGCACTAAATAAATTTTAAAAATAAAGTAAGAATAAAAATTAAAAATTAAATTCTAAAGTAAAGCTAGGATCAAAATTTTAATATTATTTTAGACACAATCCCGACAACGGTGCTAAAAACTTGATACGTGCTAATCTATAGCTATGGCAAGTGCACCAATCGATTAAGTAATAAAGTAAGTGAGTAGAGTATCATCCCTAGAGGATTGAAAAATAAATACTGAAAATCTCTTTTCTATGCTTTATTTAGAAGACCAATTTATGAGAATAAGAAATTAAAGAATAAAATAAAAAAATAATTAAAAATTTTAAGAAAATAGAGAGAGTGTAATTATTAGGGTTTTAAACTTAAGAGCAATGGGTTACTAAGGCAATCGATTCACCAACTCAGTCAATACAATGTTCAGATTATTAGGTTAATTTTATTTCATGTGATGGTGGAGTCTCCTAGCTTATTCACTATCCTTTGGTCCAGGTGTAGCAAAACTATCAATATTTATTAATTATCCTTTGGTCCAGGTATAATTTAAATAAATATCGATGCATTAAATTTTGTGAAATCTTCTAATTAAAATATGCTACGTCCAAAGCGCACTAAAATTCCTGCATGCAATGAATTCTAATTTGATTTATAATACAAGATATATAATCAAGAAGCAATAACATAGATGTACTTGATCCGTATCATCTATGTTCATCAGATCAATTAAAAGATGGTTAGTAATCTAAAAGTATTATGATCAGATTTATATACTCCTTATGAATAAAATTTAAAATTAAAAATAAATCATACTGAATATTACATCAAAAGAGTGGCTACACCTTAGTCTTAGTAAAAGAAAATTTAGTTCATGATAACAAGTTTAAAAATAGCAAATAAAATAAAAAGCATGAAGAAGTTAGACTGTTTATTCGCTGAAATTGGTTGTTCGTTGCTCTTGGTGTGGAGAACTCGATGAAGAAGAAGAGAAGCCCCTTGATCGATGTATTGATTGTTGGAAGAAGAAAAGAAGAAGAAAATAATAAAAAAATAAAAGTCCTTTCTTTTCTCTCTCCTTTAAAACTCTCAAACCCTCTCTAAAATCTCTCTGAAGATCTCTCTCTTTTTTTCTATTACTCTATATATTTTTTTTTAAACTCTCCCAATAGCAATAGTAATAAGGTCCTTAAATAGGCTAAGAAGAAGAGTTTTTATCAAAATTCCTCAAAAAAAAATCCTGGAAGAATTGGGTTTAAAACTTCTAACACAACTCGGATTGAAATCTGGATCATTCTGACCATTGGATGATGATTAAACAGGCCAGAAACCACTCAAAAATCGCTTTAAAAATTCAAATCAAATTGAAATTCATTTGGACCATTGGATCAGCCTTGAAGATCAAATCTGGGCTGTTAGATCATGCACAGGAGAGCTTCAGATTCTTAGTTAAAAATTGGGATGAACCTCAACTATTGGATCTCGATCGGGAGCTGCATCTATCATTTGTCAGCGCAGAGATTTCAACCGTTTGATCAAATCCCAGAGAACAACATCCGTCGGATCAGACAAAATTTTTAGAATACCCTCTATAGACCGTGCGCGAGCCTAACGTCGCATGGACCATCACTTTCTTTAGCTAATCAGAGCACGCTTGTCCCTGTGAAATCTCCAAAATGCCCTCTATAGCGGTCCACCGTGCACTATGAAAAATTCTGACGTCAGTGCGGTGTAAGCGTGGCATCAGCAGGTGGTCGGTCTGAGCGCAGTCGGACCTAGTGGTTTGCTGAGCCAATTTTTCTGAACCAATTTGAATAGGACCGATCAATTTTTTTTTTATCATTTCCTTTGAAATTCAATTTCGGACTCATTTGAAGTCCGTTTTGCTTGAAATTTATTTCATCTAATTTAGAAAAATAAGATCTTCATATTGGTGGCCTTCTTTCCTACATAGAATTAACAAAAATATCAATTTTTTAAAAATAAATTAATTTATTTTATAATTTAATATTTTTATTAGTGTAATTTTATCACTTATCAGGCTAGTGGATTGAAAGTAGACATTTTATTATAGAGAGTTAAAGTTTCTAGTTAGATTTTATAATTAGATTTAATTAATTTATTTTTAAATAAATTAAGCTTCCACTATTTACTCAGATTTCTACACTCTCTTGATAGAGATGCAAAAATCTTTATAATTATTGATTTCTAGTGGGTGGTGCGGTTCCACTGACTGACTCATCACCTCACCTAATAGTTATTGATGATGGCTCAATCGATGAGTATACAACTCTTGTCCAATGATTCTCTAATCATGGTGCATCCAAACCTGATCTCTAATTTATGAATCTCATCATATTTGGAATATTGATCAACTCCTTAGTTAAGTCAGACCCACCATTTGCACGAATTGGATTTCTGATTGGATTCCTTACTGTATCCAAAATATTGAGCCCAACCCATCCTCCAACCTTTAGCATCCAATGCCTAATAAATATGGTTGCATCTTTCTGATGCAACTGAGCCACTGTAACCAACCGAGAATAATCAACCTCAGGAAGGGCCCACACATCTACAATGGTGGAAGATCTTAGACTTAATATTTTCTTAGAAAAATTTAATTTAGGTCTCTTTAAACTTAACTTGACTTAGTCATAATAATTATGACTAACCTAGTGGCATGGGTTGGCTCAAATTGTTAGCCATCTCAAATCAAAATTGGGTTGACACAAATGGTCAGGTAAGTAAGACCGATGGAAGGGATATGCCATTAACTCGATAAGAATGTATTTAGATCGAGTAGCTCCTAATTAAAAATTAGTTGGTTGTATCTGCCAGACTTATCTTAGACACCAAATTATCAAATCAGAATCAATTGGGTTAGCCTACAATCCAAGCTCAAACCGTGGAGCCAAATCAGGTCTTGACTTGATTGAGTCATATCTCAATGTGATTCGATCTTGATCCATACTTAATCTTATTAGGATGGTCAAATCTAAGCTTTTTTTATATCCCATCTAACCAACTCTTGATTTGATTTGATCAACTGCTAGACCTAATTGAGCTACCCAAGTCCGAACCTAATTTTATGAATATATCTTAGATCTTAAAATTTATAATTTTTAGATCTAATTAATTTTATAATCTTAATTCTTAATTAAATTTTGGGTTCATGAACAAAACATGTAATAAAATTCTAGGGTTTTAGGATCTAGGGTTTTGTAGAAAAATAAGTTTTGATATATGATTAAGGACGAACGTGCAACACCCCTACACGTCATAATAACACCCTATCAAATTAGAGGAGAGGATCTTTAAAATCTACTTTGTTCTTATGACCGGATAGCCTAAGAAAATGCCTTAATCAGAAATATAATTTCTACTACAAAACTAGTTAGATTTAAATCATATATCGCATGTACAATTAATGATCTAACTTATGTATGTTTTGCATATATCTCATATATCAAAACTAAATTAAACATGCATGCTTTTAGATCTGATATATTATATATAATATCTAAAAAATAGAATTTAAATTTGATCACATCAAATAAAACTATTCTAGATATTTGTAGAACTATTTTGTGACTAGTCTAAGCATGCATCTGACATATCTCATATGAATAAATTAAAATTTTATTTTTTATTTTTTAGATCTAGTTAAAATAATTATAACTTAAAAAAAATAAAAATTAAATAGATCTAAAATTATTTTTAATTAAATTAAAAATATAATTATGCTAGACTATACATAGAACTATTCTATACCTAGTCTAGTCATGCATCTCATACATTACTGATCTAAATCATATAATTTTTTTTAATTTTTTAATTTTAGATCTAATCATATCTGATATGACATCTAAAATTTTTATATATTAGATTATAAATCAAAATTAAATTAGATCTAAAATAGATCTGAAGAACTACTAACATAGCTCTGATACCATTTGAAGAAAAATCTCATTTTCTGCTCCAGGATTGTGCAGATTTGATTAGATCTAGGGTGATTCTTTTAAAAAAATTTCTAAATGATCTAATCAAATATAAGAGTTCTTAGATTTGATCATGATGACCTGATATTAAAAATTAAAAAAAATTAAATTAGATTTAATTTCTTATCTTGTTTGGGTAATCTGATTACCCCATGATGATCCTGATCTTTCCTAAGGTTCTGAAAGGAGCCATGCACGCGCCTAGCCTCTACTAGTATCCACTCAGGTAGGATCTGAATGTCTTCTCCTCATGAATTTTTTTTTTAAAGATCAAATCTAAATCTGATCTGAAGAACCTTCAAAATAATTTAAGAAGGCTGCTTGTCCGTCTTACAAACACCATCGCGTAGAAGTTGAACTCTTCATAATTTGATTAGATCTTCTTCTCTAATTTGCACCCAACCTTTGGCACGTAGAAGAAGGGGAGAGAGAGGATTATAGGGGGCATGGAAGATGGAAGGGGCGGCAGCCTTTTTGGGTGAAAAATAAAACTTGCATTGAAGTGCCTTGGCATGATTTATATCAAATACTAGTGCCAAAAGGAGTCCCATTTGACCAAAATAACTATTTTATTTTTATTGTTGGGACTTTAGATCTTATTCCCCATGTAGAGTACCAGATCCTATCTAGTTTTCATGCTAAAAAGACTTCAAAAAGGTATCGGCATGAGTAGATAAGGAAGAGTCCACTGCACCTAGGACTCTTTCCTCAAGAGTTTGATCCAAATCAAACTCTATCATAACTTAGTCTAAAAATCTCTAAAAATTATAAAATTTGGTATAGCCAATGTATAACTCATGCTCTATCACATATCTAAAAATTAGATCAAAATAATTTTTAAAAAATTTTCTAAAAGTATCTAATTAGGTGACCCGTAATTCTCTCAAACAGGTCAACTTTTGACCCTAGTCCATTTGCATTATGAATGAATTTAATTTCTATAATTAATCTGATCTAGATAGATTTTAGTTAGATAAAAATAAACTCATTCAAGATATAAAAATAAGTCAAATCAAATTTAACTCAGTTGCGATGAATCAGAAAAATTACAGAAGAAGAAAGTCAGGCTTAATCGTGTGCTAGCATAATTATCTTGAATCTGATTAGATCTAATCCAAATCAATCAAACTAGGTTAGCTTAATTAATAACATCTAGACCCAAATCCTCATTTATGTGATTCAGTTAGATTTAGTTCTGTATAGTAATGAGATATGTCATGATCTCTATCATCGATATCATCGAAACATATTTCGATGGATCAGAACTTTTCTGATTCATACAATTAGAATGATCGATCATCAAAATTATTCTAATTACTTTCAAAATTCATTAGTGTATATAGCAGTATATGATGGCAACCCATCAGGACTGAAAGCAAACCTCTCAGTATAGTTACCTATGTGATTGGGTTCTTCAATCTTGAGTCCTGATAGGATTTAGGGTTAAGATGAACTCATCAAACCCAACATCCATCATATTAATTAATCATTTGATTCGAGTCCAATGTAAAATCTTGATAGAAACTCTTTCTATCATCTTCACTCTACCATGGCCATAGGCTTAAGAACTCAATCTCATGATTATCATAGGGCTACTCCTCATCTATCGAGGTAGATAGATCTTCTATTGATGCAATCCAATTTCTACAATAAACATGCTATAGCCAACATACACCTCAAGATTTTGTATTGCTAGAAGATCGAGTTATGGTGTAGTCAAACTATAATGCCCTCAAGATGAACTGTTGATGCACCTCAGATAAAAAAATTAGATAAATCACTGCAGCATCGAGCTAGTCATCGATGAGAAGGTAGACTTTCTTATGATTGCTAGAAGTGGTCATGCTCAGTACCCTCATTCTCTAATGAGTATCTATACTCTCGCTTTGGTGTCTCCACACCGTAGACTCAAGATACATCTATCATAAGAAAATGATTGTACATCAATCTTTCAGATCGATCACCATCCTCGTGATGATCCTACGGTCGAAAGCAGTTTATGAGTTAATTATGAAAAATTCATGTCTCAAATTTTCAACTCTTGAAAATATGAATTATCATTATCATTAACTTAAAGGATGTATCACAGATACTTTAAATATACACTATGATAGAAAATAATTTTTTTATTAATTTATAATTAAAATTATAAAATTATTCTTAGAAGTGTATTACAAGTGTTTAGCCAATTTGGCTTCTAAGGCACCCATCTAACATAAAGAGTTTCAAGGCTTTTGTGATGAGTGTGGTATCAAAAGATACTTCTCGGTAAAAAAAACTCTTCAACAAAATGGGATGGCTGAAAGGATTAACAGAACCCTTTTGAAAAAGGCACGGTGCATAAGGCTACAAGCAGGGCTTCCAAAGGCATTCTGGATTAATACGGTTGATGCAGCCTATTATATGATGAATCGATCTCCTCATACAAACTTAGATAGTGGTATTCCAGAGGAGAGATAGTCTGGAAGGAAGATTGGGCTGAGCCATCTAAGGATTTTTGGGTGCACGATTTTTGTGCATATCGGTGTTGGTGAGCGAAGCAAGTTGGATGTCAGATCATGGAAGATGGTGTTCTTAGGATATCCACAAAGAGTTAAGGAATACCGACTGTGGGATCCCTTGGAGAAGAAGGTTGTCATTAGTAGGGATGTCACCTTCAATGAAAATTTAGTTCTTCAAAGATGAGATGGCATGAAGGAGCAGCAGATGCAGCAGGAGGTCCAGTAGGGTAGTGCTGGATGGTTAATATCTTATTCTATTTTTTCACTTGTAGGTGCATCAGAAGAACTTGGTATTCAGGTGGAGCACTCACCAGAGGTGTCTCCATAGGTGGAGAGAGCTTGGATAGATAATGAAAGCCAGGATGCCCAACGAAAGCAAGCTGGACTTAGGACGGATATCGGGGTTGTGCTGCACCAGCCCAAAAAAAACATCAAGCAACCAAAATGATACGGATTTAAAGATACACTATCATTTGGCCTGGTGACAGCAAATGGGGATCCATACACCTATGAGGAGGCTATGGATAGCTAGGATAGAAAGAGGTGGGTCCAAGCAATATCCGAGGAGATGCAGGCTCTCCATAAGAATGAGATGTGGTATTTGGTGCAGTTGCCACGAGAAAAGAAATCCATTGATTCCAAGTGGGTTTACCAATGCAAAGAGGGGACTTCAGAGTAGGGAGGTGTCAGGTATAAGGCATGGTTAGTGGCCAAGAGATACTTTTAGAAGAAAGACATCGATTTTAGTAAAGTATTTTCTCCTATCGTCAGGCATACTTCCATCAGAATGTTGCTGAGCATTGTGGTAGCTCAGAACTTAGAGCTGGAGTAGATGGATGTCAAGATGGCATTCCTCCATGGGCATTTGGAGGAGAGCATTTATATTGAGCAGCCACTAGGATTCCAAGAGCAGAAGGAAAGATCTATTTGCTATAAAAATTATTGTATGGGCTGAAGCAATCACTAAGGCAATGGTACAAGTGATTTGACTCATATATGAGGAGAATTAGACTTTTTAAGTGCGAGTATGACTCTTGTGTGTATGTTAAATCTTTGGAGGATGAGTCTAAGATATTTCTACTCTTGTATGTGGATGACATGCTTATAACATGCAAGAGTAGAAAGGTTGTACAGAAACTGAAGGAAGCCTTGTCTCGAAAGTTTGAGATGAAGGATTTGGGGCCTACAAGAAAGATCCTAGGCATGAAAATCTTCAGAGATTGAGCCAAGAGGATGCTGCATTTATCTCAAGAAGGCTACATCAGAAAGATCTTGGAGAGGTTTGGAATGAAGGAAGCAAAATCGATAGAGCTGCTACTTGTCGAATACTTCAGACTCTCAAAGATGATGTCACCATAGACTAAGATGGAGGCTTAGAAGATGGAGAGAACATCATATGCCTCTGGTGTAGGAAGCTTAATGTATGTCATGGTGTGTTGTAGATCAGATATCACCCATGCAGTGAGCCAGGTCAGTAGGTTCATGGCACAGTTTGGTAAGGAGCACTGGCAAGCACTGAAGTAGATTTTCAGGTACTTGGTGGGTACTGTTGGAGTTGGCATTTGCTATGGATAGCAAGATGAAATTGAGAAACTCTCCGATGTGTCCAAAAATCTTGGGGGTAGATAAATGGATTTGTGGATGCAGATTTTGCTGGAGATATGGACACTTGATGGTCAATGACAATCTTTATGTTTAGCCTATTTGGAGGTCTAGTCTCATAGAGATCATGCTTGCAATCCATCATGACCTTATCTACAACTGAGGCAGAATACAAAGGTGTTACAGAGGCAGCAAAGGAGGCTTTATGGTTGAAAGGATTGGCGTTGGAGATGAGTCTCATGCAGGAGGCTGTCAAGGTGCACTGTGATAGCTAGAGTGCACTGTTACTTGCTCAGAACTCTATCTATCATGCAAGGATGAAATACATCAACATCAGGTACCACTGGATCAGAGAGCTTACGAAAGAAGATGAAGTAAAGCAAGTGAAAGTCTACACTAAGGAGAATCCAGTGGATGCACTAACAAAAGTTCTTCCTCGGGATAGCTTTCATAAATGTATGAAATTGATGTGTCTGATGGATAGGATAGACTTGTCTCAAGCCTTGGAGCACCAAGATGGAGATTGAAAGGATAAGTGTGGTGCTCCCAAGTCTTGGAAGATCGTGAAAGAGTCAAGGTGGTGGTTCCTGAAGGCTAGGATTGGCTGAAAACGTATCAACAAAGATAAAAAGACTGGCACATAGTTGAGCTGGCTCGGATACGCACCTGAGTTGGCACGATCTGAGATCGAGCCAACTTGGCTCGTATCCGAGCTGATTATCTTAGGCAGATAGAAGACATGGTTTGAAAAGATACAATCAAGCCGGCTCAGATTCTGACTGAACCAGCTCAACGATGGTGAACAGATCTGCATGTGTTTTCTATTTGGTCTTGGATTGGGTCTAATCCAAGAGGTCTTAAGGCCTAGTATGAGAGGTCTTAAGGTGGCTAATTCATGTATTGGGCTAGATCTTTAGTCCAGGAGATGAGAGCATGCAAGACATGGATTTACATGGGCTTGGATGAATGTTTTCATGTATGGGTTAGCCGAGAAAAGTTTTTTAGGACTGAGTCGTGTTGACTCAGGGTGTCTATATATATACTTATATATGTAGATTATGGAAAGAGAATGAATTGAATCCCTTTTCTTTATGAAATCCTAGCTTTCTCTCTTTCTCACTCTGCTACCATGTCATCTTTTTATCATCTGATCTTTATCTTTCTTGCTATCATCTCCAACTTGCTTCCTCAGAGTTGGTAGAAGGTACAAGAATTTACGTAGGTTCAAAAATAATTCATAACATAACCTTATGCAAAAATTATGATAGAATAATTTACTAATAGTTAGTGAATTATAGAAGAACTAATTAGCAATTAGATTACTGATTAGCTTAATTTAATTAAGCAATGAGGTTTGGATCCAGTCTAATTAAATTGGATTCAATTAGATTAGACTTGATTAGGTTATAAGATAACCTAATCGCTAAGAAAGATTAATTTTTGTTGATCAGGACTTGGATTCAAATAATTTTTAATTTGATTGGAATTTAGTTAAGTTGATTAGGTGCCTAATTTGACTAGGTTCACTATTATCTATCTGGGTCTAACTAAATAAGATTTGGATTGGACTAAATCATAAAAACCTAGAGTCAAAATTGAATTGGACTTTATCCCTTGCGCCACCCCAAACCCACACCCATCTTTCTTTCATCCAAACTTTAAGTTTGCATGATTTTTCTTTACGCTAATAGGAAGTTTCTCGACCCTTCTCAATGCCCATATGGTTGGGATAAGGTTGAATTCAAACTTGATTTGAATTCATGTTTGAATCCATCCTTATCTTGATTTGAACTTATCCTTATCCTAACTCCCTTTGGATGCCACTTCTTAATCTGATTATGAGGTGGGCATGTGACAATTTTGAGGAAGGAAACTTCACTATGAAAAGAAGAAGAAAAAGAGAGGGATGGCGTGAGACTTTTTGGGCATGGGTTACTTCTTAGCCGTGGGATTTGAGAGAGAGAAAAAGAAAGTGAGTTAGGGTTTTCTCCCATTCACTTTCCACCTCCACCTCTTGATCATCCTACCTTCTTCTCTTCCTAGAAGAATCTAAGTGATCTAAAGAAGGAGTCAAATTAACAATCAGGAAAGAACTCTATAAGGGAGCTAGCACCTCGAGAAATTCATCAGACCTTCAATTGGATAAGAAGCTTCGTGTGGATACCTATGTGAAGGGAAAAACCTATTTTCTGGATCAGGTTCATTCAGATCTGATTATATCAAGAGGAATATTTTAAAATTTTTTTCTCTAAGATTCTAATCAAATTTGAGACTCCTCAGATCTAATCTTATTGATCGAATAATAAAAATAAAAATAAAGATAAAAATTAAATTTAACTTAATTATATATTTATTTTGGATAATCTAATTATCCTGTGATGATCCTGACATTTGTCTGAGATTCTGGATGTAGCCATGCAAGTTTCTGGGCTCTACCGGTATCTACTCTGGCATGATCTGAAGATCTTCACCTTCTCAATCAATCCTCCAAAAATTAGATTTGGATCTGATCTTGAAGGTCTTCAAAATGGCTTTTGAAGAACAGCCATTGTCTCTTGCACCAGTGCTGTCTTATTCCTTTCCTAGCGCCTTTCACTTGCTTGGATCGCACCTTCTTCATGCCCAAAGTCCCTTGGGTGTGGAGAGGAGAGAGAGGACTAGAGGGTGGCATGGAGAAGGAGGGAGAGGGGCTATGTGCCATGGACTAAAGTCAAAAAAATTAAATTTTAGGCGTAGATAGGATTTATGTAGACCCTACTACGCCATGCAGTGCCACATCATCCTGGCCAATCATAGTCCTTTGTGCAATCAGATCTAAATCTGATTGGTGGAATGACATCATCTGATTCAATCAGATTAGAGACCCTCAAAACTCTCCTTAGGTGGTGCCAAGATTGGGTCAAACAAGTCTTCTTGGCGCCATCTAATTTAATCCCCTGAAGCAACTGGAGTCCCATCTATATGGGACTCCATCTTCTATCCTCATGGGGTGCACGCCTCCCTAGGAGTGCACCCCTTTTCTATCTACTTTTTAGTAGGAGGACAAGTCCCTAGGTTCTCTCCTATGGGTGTATGACACATGGGCAGATGTCTAAGTATCCAGGGTCAATATTTGACCAATGTCCGAAGACAAGATTTAGCAGGTGATGGAAAATGATAAGTGTTGTCATAAATTTATCTCATAAATTAAGACAATCCTTTTCTAACCTGGACAAGCTCCAATCAGACCAAGTAAAGGTTTCTGAGTGAGCCCAAACACATTTGGCTCAGTCGAGATAAGCTTTAATGATTGTTAAAGGAGAACATTAGGCTTAATCATGTGCTAGCATTATTTTTTTGAACCTAATTAAATCTTATTCAAATCAATTGAACTGGATTAATCCAATTGATAATATCCAGATCTAAATCTTTATTTATGTGATTCAGTTAGGTTCAGTTCCGTATGGTAATGGGATATATCATAATCTCTATCATCGACATCATCGAAACATCTTCTGATGGATCAGAACTTTTCTAATTCAGACAACTAGTATGATCGATCATCCAAATCATTCTAATTGCTTCTAAAATCTACTAGTGACACCTAGCAGCATATGATGGCAATCCATCAAAACTGAAAGCAAACCTCTCGGTGTAGTTACTTGTGTGATTAAGTTCCTCTATCTTGAGCTCCGACTGGATTAGGATTAAGGTGATCTCATCAAACCCTAATATCCATCATATGAATTAATTATTTGATTCAAGTCCAATGTAAAAATTCTAATAGAAATTCTTTCAATTATTTCACTCTATCATGGCCATGGGCTTATGGACTTGATTCTCATGATCATCATAGGGCTACTCCTCATCTACCAAGGTAGATAGATCTTCTATTGGTGCAATCTAGTTTCTACAATAAACGTGCTATAGCCAACATACACCTCAGGATTTCGAATAGCTAGGAGATCGAGTTATGGTATAGTCAAACTATAACACTCTCAAGGTGAATTATCGATGCACCTCAGGTCAAAGAATCAGACACACTACTGCAGCTTCAAGCCAATCATCGATGAGAAGGTAGACTTTCTCATGACTGCTCGAGGTGGTCACACTCAGTACCCTCATTCTCTAATGAGTACCTATACTCTCACTCCGATGTTTCTACACCGTAGACTCAAGACTCATCTATCCGAAAGAAATGATTGTCTACAAACCTTCTAGATCAATCACCATCCTTGTGATGATCCTATGATCGAGAGTATTTTATGAGTTAATAATGAAAATTCATGTCTTAAATTTTCAACTCTTAAAAATATGAACTATCATTACCATTAATTTAAGGGATGTATTATAGAAACTTTCAAATACACACTGTAATAAAAAATAATCTATTTTATTATTTATAGTTAAATTATAATTTTATCCTTAGAAGTGTATTATAAGTATTAGCCAATCTGGCTTCTAGGGCACACATATGTAATACTATGGAGGCCGAACATCTGTGTGGCTGCTGTGCAATTGGAAGAACCAACAAATCCATCATAATCAATTGCGATGAATATTGATACATGCTCAAGTATCGAGATCGATCTCAAATTTCTTGGTAGATATGATCTAGTTCATAAAAATGATTTATGGTTTTTAGATTTTAGAACATGCATACTATGTTTATATCATCGATCCTTTGCATAGGTAGTTTTTAGATCAAATCTAATGCATGCTATGTTAATATGATTGATCTAAATATCTTTCGCTGCTTTAAATTAAAAAAAAAATTGAAATGCATGCACGAAACTACCTGCTCTCTAACCTTTCAATGGTATTAGGGCTAGGTTTCTTTTGACATAAATATATATGCATGTAGATCTGATATCTGATTATTTAGATTAGATTTAAATAGACTTTATGATTTGATTTATTGATGTTTGATACCATTCATTTAGATATGAAATTTAATCTATTACATATGTGATATATTAGATTAATGTTTTAGTAGCCTAGTACTTAGATCAGGTTTATAACCATGGCTGTCGGGTCATAAGAGAAAGTTGGGATTAAAGTCTCTCTCTAGCTCAATCGATAGATTCTCTTATTGCGTGTGGTGATTCCGCTTGTGATGTTTCATGAAGAAGAACCGTGAAAAGATATATGGCTCATTTGATTTGAAACTGTAAAATTATTTATTGCTAGCATGCCTGTTGGGTTGACTCGAGACCCTAGCATGCAACTCAATTTTTATTTCAGTCAACTCGAGACTTCTGTGAGTTGGCTCATTTTGTAGATGAGCTGATTCTATTGTACAGGCCGAGACTATTTGTTTTCTATTCATCATTAAGAGTTGACTTGATCTCAGAGTGAGTCAACTCACAGTGATGAGAGATCGAGTCAACTCATAGTGATGAGTCGACTCTATCCAGAATGAGTCAACTCATTTTTATGGAAAGAATAATTTTTACATGAATTTTAATGTAAAATAGTTTATATTTGAAATTGTTTCAAATCCATGTTCATAATGCACATAATTAAACTTGGAATTAAAGGATCTAAAATTGAGAATTTAAGATCTAAATTCAATGCATAAATCATGGTTTATGGGTTAGCTCAATCAGGTTATTTGACTAAGTTAGACCTAGGGTTAAAATCAAATGCATAATGGACTAAATAGAGAAATTGATTAAATCTAACCAAAAATTGAATTGGATTTGATCAAGATTTCTCTAGATCAAACTCAATAGTTATAGTTGATTATGTCCATGTCTTTGATTATACCAAATGGACCTGATTGTGACTCAACGATCGAATCTAAGTACTTTGGCTGACCAAATCGAAACTAATTAACTAGTTGGTGTCTAAAGTAAGTCTAGCATTTTGATCAGTAGTTTTTTAATTGGGTACATACTTACCTGACCGACGAGGTGTCTAAGGCTAGCATTAGCTACCCTCCCATCAATCTCACTTACCTAGCTAACTTGGTAAATTAAGTTTTTGATTAGGTCGCTTAGTGATTCGAGTTCACCCATGCCACCTAGATTAATAGTTTGATTGATTTAGGTTCCCTTGGGACCAACTTATGTCTAGTCCTTTTCGAAGACTTGGTGAAGTCGGTGGGAGGATTTTTGATTGTTGGTTAATTTTTTTCTTAATTCTAAAATATATAATTAAATCCTTTAAATTATTAGGTCCTTAAATGACATAGTTATGAGGATAACTATATCATAGCCTTCCATTAAGGTGGATGATAATGGTCCAATAGCCTAGTTAAGCATTGGAGGTGCCACAGATCTAATGTTTATTTGGATATTGCAATTATCATTCATGATATGATGACCTTATTGTGGCTATCTGATGGATGGTTAGGTTGGCCAAGCCACACTCGAGCCTGATCATTCTTTAGTAGCTGCACTAGATAAGTTCATCTTAATGGTTAGACCTAACCAGGATTTCAGCAGAGGTGCCACACACCTGTTGAAGAGATGGCTAGGATAAAATATATTACTAAAAATTATTTAGAAAAATAATCGATTAAGAACCTATCCATAAATGCATAGAGGTTGGTCGAACCACACTCAGGCCCATGTGTAGTCTATGTGGATTCAAGTACCTGCTAAGAAATTTTACTAATTCCTCGATCAAATTGGAGGTAGGGACTATCAATTCATATACAATAGTAGGAGGAACCTTTAGAGTGAAGTTCAGGTTTTTAGGCTTATATAATTCATGTACTAAAATTGGTCTTTTGTTTTCTTTTCTTTTCAGTAATGGCTAGTGAAGAAAAAACCTATTTTTTTGGTACAGGATCGTTCAGATCTGATTGGATTTAAAGGAATATTTTAAAAAAAATTTCTTAAAATTTTAATCAAATCTAAGACTTCTCGGATATGATCACAGAGATCTGATATTAAAAATTAAAAAATAAAATTAAATCAGATTTAATTTTAAGTACCTAATTTGGTAATCTAATTATCCTACGATGATCCTGTTGATTCCTGAGGTTCTAGAAGGAGCCATGCATGCGCCTGGCCTCTACCAGTATCCACTTGGGTAGAATTTGAACATCTTCTCCTCATGAATCTTTCCTACAAAAATTAGATCTGGTTCTAATTTGAAAAGCCTTCAAAATGAATTTTGAGGGTAGCCTGTTCGTCTCATGAACACCTTCGCATAGATGCTGAATCTTGTGCCAAAAACCTTGGACCTTCAACTCAGATTTGTGACTAACTTTTTAGGAATGTAGAAGAGAGGGAGAGAGAGGATAGAGGGGGCATGGATATCAAAGGAAAGGCTCCTTTAGCTGTGGAAAAAAATAAATTATATTGAGGCAATTTCATGAGAAGAGTTCTTATACTAGATGTAGCGCTATAAAGAGTCCCTTTTTTATCAAAAACCTTATTAATTTGACCATTGGGACTCCTAGACCTGATCTCCAAGAAGAACCCCAGATCTCATTTGGTTTTGATGCCAAAAATCCGTCTGAAGGGTGGCGGCATGAAAGGATAAGGAAGAGTCCATGTGCATCTAGGACTCTTCCCTCAAGAGTTTGATCCAAATCAAACTCTAGCAAAACATGGTCTAGGCACCTCCAAAAATCATGAAATTTTGCACACCCAAAGTATAACTCATACCCTATCACATAGCCAAAATTTAGAGCAAAATGAATTCTAAAAAAATTTCTAAAATTCTCTAATCAGATGACCTTCAATTCTCTTAATTGAGTCAACTATTGACCCTAGTCCAATTGCACTAGGAATGAATTTAATTTTCATAATTAATCTGACCTGGACTTATTCTAGTTAGATGAAAATAAATCCATTCAAGATATAAAAATGAGTCAAATAAAATTTAACTCAATGGTGATGAATCAAGAAGATTATAGAAGGAGAAAGTCAGGCTCAATTGTGTGCTAGCACGATTACCTTGAAACTAATTGGATCTAATCTAAATCAATCGAACTAGGTTAGCTGAATTGATGAAATCTAGATTCAAACTCTTATTTATATGATCCAGTTAGGTTCAGTTCCATATAATAATAAGACATGTCGTGATCTTCATCATCGACATCATCGAAATACCTTTCGATGAATCAGAACTTTTCTGATTCATACAATTAGAATGATCGATCATCAAAATCATTCTAATTGCTCCCAAAATCCACTAGTGACATTTAGCAGTATATGATGGCAATCCATCAGAACTAAAAGTGAACCTCTCAGTGTAGCTATTTGTGTGATTGGGTTCTTCTATCTTGAGCCCTGTCAGGATTAGGGTTAAGGTGAACTCGTCAAACCTAATATCCATCATATGAATTAATCATTCGATTCGAATCTTATGTGAAACCCTTTATAGAAACTCTTTCTATCATCTTCACTCTATCATGGCCATGGGCTTATGGACTCGATTCTCATGATCATGATATGGCTACTCCTCATCTACCGAGGTAGATAGATTTCTTATTGGTGCAATCCAATTCCTACAATGAACATACTATAGCCAACATATACCTTAGGATTTTGAACGGCTAGGAGATCGAGTTATAGTGCAATCAAACTACAACACCCTCAAGGTGAATTATCAATGCACCTTAGGTCAAAGAACCAGACACACTACTGTAACATCGAGCCAGTCATCGATGAGAAGGTAAACTTTCTTATGAATGCTCGAGATGGTCATGCTCAGTGCCCTCATTCTCTAACGAGTATTTATACTCTCGCTCTGGTGTCTCCTCATCGTAGACTAAAGACTCATCTACTCAAAGAAAGCGATCGTATAATAATCTTCCAGATCAATCACGACCCTCGTGATGATCCTACATTTGGGAGCAGTTTATGAGTTAATCATGAAAATTCATGTCTTAAATTTTTAACTCTTTGAAAATATGAATTGTCATTACCATTAACTCAAAGGATGTATCACATACACTTTAAATACACACTATGATAGAAAATAATTTTTTTATTAATTTATAGTCAAAATTATAAACTTATCCTTAGAAGTGTATTACAAGTGTTAGTCAATCTGGCTTCTAGGGCACACATCTAACAAACTCCCACTTCACCTAAAGCCAATTGGCTACAAATCTAAGTCTCATCTTCTCAAAGTGAGCTTTGATCTTCTACTGACCTAAAGGCTTCATTAGTGGATCTGCCGCATTATCCATGGAGTCGACTATCTTGACCTCGATATAATCCTTCTCAAGATAATCATGGATGAGGTGGAATCGCCACTCGATGTGCTTAAATTTTTGATGAGACCTTGACTCCTTAGCTAGGGCTATGGCACCATTGTTGTTGCAGTACAAAGGAACGGCATCTGATGGCATCACTTCGAGTTTTATGGCAAACTTCTGGTACCAGAATGCATTTTTTGCAGCTTTTGATGCAGCGATGTACTCTGCTTTCATGGTGGAATCTACTATCATAGTCTACTTGAAATTCTTTCAGTTGACAGCACCACTATTATATACAAACAGACTATCAGATGTTGACTTTCGATCATCTATTTCAGACATAAAATCTACGTCTGTATAATCCTGGATCTGGAGTTCTCCATTACCAAAAATCAAGAATATATCCTTAGTCCTTCTCAAGTACTTAAGGATGTATTTCACAGAGGTCTAGTGCTCTTCATCTGGATTCGACTGATATCTACTCGTGACACTTACAGCATGGGCGATATCAGGTCGTGTATATAAGCATGGCATACATGAGACTCCCTATTGCCGAAGCATAAGAGATCTTGCTCATGTGTTCAATCTCCTCAGGTGTGTTGGGATACATCTTCTTGGAGAGATGAATGCCATGTCTGAAGGGCACCAATCCCCTCTTAGAGTTTTCCATGCTAAACCTCTTTAGTACCTCCTCTATGTATATTTTCTGTGAGAGATCCAACATCCTATTCGGTCTATCCCTATAGACCTTAATTCCTAGAATAAAGGATGCCTCTCCTAGGTCTTTCATAGAGAACTCTTTTGATAACCATATTTTAACTGTAGTCAACATGGGAATATCATTTCCATTAAGGAGGATGTCATCCACGTACAGTACGAGAAAGATAACAGCGTTCCCACTGATCTTTTTAAATACACACAATTCCTTCTCATTCTTAATGAATCCAAATGATTTGATTACATCATTGAAACGAGCATTCCAGCTCTGAGATGCTTGCTTAAGTTAATAGATAGATTTTTGTAGCTTGTAGACCTTATGATCGGCATTACTAGATGTGAAATCTAGTGGCTGTTCCATATAGATATCTTTCTCAAGATATTCATTTAAGAAGACTATTTTCATATCCATCTGCCATATTTTATAATCGAAATAGGCTACAATAGCAAGCAATGTATGGATGAATTTTAGCATGGCTACTAGTGAGAAGGTATCCTGATAATCAATGCCTTCATCCTGACTATACCCTTTCACCACTAACCTAGCCTTGAATGTCTCCACATTTTCATCTGCACTTATCTTTCTCTTATAGATCCATTTATACCCAATAGGTACTATACCTTCAGGTGGATCTACCAAGGTCCAGATTTAGTTCGAGTGCATTGAGTCAATCTCTAACTTCATTGCCTCTAACTATTTCTTGGAGCCGATATCTAATATCACCTCATGATAGGTTTTGGGATCATCACCATGAACCCCATTTCTCATGAAGAATATTTTCTCTACGTCCTCTGAAATAGTACCTAAGTACCTTTCAAGAGGATAAAAAGTTCTTTCTGATCTATGAGATGGAGGAGGTAGTGATTGAATTGGCTCAATCTAATTGGATTTTATAGGGTCCTTAGCTCGTTGCTCTTGGAAGACTTTCTCCTCAAGCCTAATCTGCCTTTCGATGCCACCATCTTGAATAAACTATTTTTCAAGGAAGATGGCATGTCGACTCACAATCACATTATGGTCTTTCAAAATATAGAAATAATATCCTAATGACTCTTTAGGATATCCTATGAATCGAGCTCTAAAGGACCTATACTCTTTGTCTGCCTGTTGTCTCTTGACATGAGCCGGACAACCCTAAATTCTCAGGTGACTCAGACTCGGTTTCTTACCATGCCATATCTCATATGGTGTGGTAGGAACTATTTTAGAGGGAATCCTATTCAGTAAATATATAGCGGTCATTAGACTATGTCCCCAAAGAAACTCAGGGAGGTCCGTGAAGCTCATCATAGATCAAACCATATCTAACAAAATCCGATTTCTCCATTCTGAAACTCCATTGAGTTAAGGTGTTCTAGGTAGAGTCCATTGAGAGACTATGCCATTTTGCTTAAGATAGTATAGAAATTTTCAACTAAGGTATTCACCTCCTTGATCTAATCGAAGAACCTTAATGGATTTTTTGGTTTGTTTTTCTACTTCATGTCTGAATTCTTTGAACTTTTCAAAAGCTTTCGATTTATGTCGCATCAAATACACATACCCATACCGAGATAAATCATCGATAAAGATGATGAAGTAGACATAGTTGCCTCTAGCCAACACATCAAATGGGCCACACACACATTAGTATGTACTAGGGAAAGTAGTTCTGTGGCCCTTTTTTCATGTCCTACAAAAAAAAGTTTGATCATTTTGTCGTGAAGGCATGATTCATAAATTGGATATGACTCGAAAGTCAACGGACTCAATAGTCCAAATTTCTCCAATTTATTAATCCTGTCTTTCGCTATATGACCTAGCCTAAGATGTCATAATGATCTATCGTTTAGACTATCCCTAGATCATTTTGATCCTATGGCATTCATATTTTGCTTGATATTGAAAATAGAAACATCAATATATAACTGATAGAGACCATTTATAAGAAAACCACTTGCAATTTTATTTTTTTCATAAAGAATATTATAATGATCCTTAAGAAAACTAATTACATAGGCTTCCTATACTAAACATGAAATAGAAATCAAATTTCTGCTTGCTGTAGGCACATAAAAATAGTCTCTAAGAACTAAATCTAATCCTAATGGTAATCATAGAGGATAGATTTTCACGGTCACTACAGCAACTCTTGCTCCATTTTCGATGCATAGGATCATCTCACCATCCCTCAGCCTCCTGCTATCCTCAAGACCCTACATAGAAGTGCATAAGTGAGCACTAGAACCAGAGTCAAGCACCCAACTGAATATAGAAGAAATTATAAGGTTAGATTCTATAATGAGCATACCTTCAAAAGGACCTGCTTTCTTCTTGTTCTTTAGGCTGGCCAGGTATAAGGGGCAGTTTTGCTTCCAATGACTGTCTGTGTTGCAATAAAAATATTTTTCTTTATCAGTGGCCTTCTTCTTCTACTCTGCCTTCTTCTTCTTTCCACCATCCACCTTCTGCTTCTTCATGAATTTTTTTCTTTTCAAAAGACTTTCTCTTGAAAGAAGTCCGCTCCATAGCAAGTACTGAGTCTTGAGAACCTTTCATAGAAAGCTCAGCAGTAACCAGCATATTCATATGTTCTGCCAGAGTATTCTATAGTTTATGCATATAGTAGTTTATGATGAACTATCTAAATGCATCAGTCAAGGATTATAGAATTATATCAATCTGCAAATCCTTGTCCACCTTGACACCGAGCTTTTTAAGCTCTTCTAAGTCTTTGATCATCATCAGATAATGATCTTGGACCGACTGCCCATCATGCATTTGAGCCTTAAAAAATCTTCTAGTGACTTGATATTTAGCTGCGTGACTTTGTTCACCAAACAACTCTTGCAGGTGAGCTAACATTTGGTGGCTAGTCTTAATGTCTTCATTTTGGCACTGGAGCTCATCAGACATCGAGTCCAACATGTAATACCTAACTTTGTTATCATCATCTGTCCACTTCTCTAGAGATGCTCTTTGATCAGTGGATGGATGGGCTGGTAAAGTGGGAGGATCCTGTTCTAACACATGAGTCAACTTCTTGAAATCTAAAATAATTAAGAATCAAAATTTTTAGTTAGATTTTATAATTAAACTTAATTAATTTATTTAAAAATTTTATTTTTCTAAATAAATTAGGCTTTCACTATTTTCTTGGATCTCTATACTTCCTGGGTAGAGATGCAAAAATCTTCATGATCAATTGATTTCTAGTAGGTGGTGCGGTCCCACCGACTGGCTCACCACCTCACCTAATGGTTATTAGTGATGAATCAATCGATGAGTGGATAACTCTTATCTAATGATTCTATAATCATGGTGCACCTAATCCTGATCTCTAATTCATGAATCTCACCATGTCCGAAATATTGATCCACTCCTTAGTTAAGTCAGATCCACCATTTGCATGAATTAGATTTTTGATTGGATCTCTCACTGTATCCAAAATATTGATCACAATCTATCCTCCAACCAGTAGCATCAAGTGCCTAATAGATATGGTTGTGTCTTTCTGGTGCAACTGAACTACTGTAACTAGTTGAGAACAATCAACCTCGAGAAGGGCCAGCATATCTACAATGGTGGAAGATTAATTGACTTAATCTTTTCTTAGAAAGATTCAATTTAGATCTCTTAGACTTGACTCAGTCATAATGGTTATGATAAGCCTAGTGGCATGGGTTAGCTCGAATTGTTAGCCACCTCAAATCAGAACTAGATTGACATAAATGGCCAGATAAGTGAGATCGATGGAAGGGATATGCCATTAACTCGATAAGAATGCATTTAGATCGAGTAGCTCCAAATTAAAAACCAATCGATTGTGTTGGTGCAGAATCTGATTGACGTCGGATCGAACTAGAGTTGAGAAAAAAGCGATCGCCGCTGGTGACCTGCAAAATAAAATTTCATTCAGAGTCGGTGGTGGTGGCTCCGATAGGATCCTTCGATGATTAAGTTAGCTCTTCTGGCCAATAGAAATGGAGTGCTCAAAAAAAAATTCGATAGAGTTTTGGGAAGGAGAAGAGAGCTTAGAGAAAATATATCTAGAGAATTCTTTTTTATAGACGGAGTTTGGAGCACATTGATAGATGACAGTCGTAATCGTCCAGTCATGGATCGCTCGGAGCCACGTGGAATTTATTATGAAGAGAGGTATCACCCATAGCAGACTGATAATGATAGTCGTAACCATCCGATAGTGGGGTCGCTTATAGCATACTAATAAATGACAGTCATAATCATCCGGTAGTGGACCTTTCGGGGTCACGTGGAGTTTATTACGGAGAGAGGTGTTCATTATCGTGATGTGCTCATTCGTTGAGATTGAATAGTCAAAGTCTGAAGGAAGCAGGCATTGGTTGGTGAAGAGCTTTGACATATATCAATTCCAGAGGAGTTCGGATGGTTGAACGAGTCTGGAGGGGTTTGGCCGCTGGAGAAAGAATTCTTGATCGAAGCTCTTTCATGATTACTAGTTACATTAGGCTAAGCATTAGACTGAACTTTGGCAGGAGCAAAATTTATCCCCAATACTAGTCCCCCCACTCTCGAGTTTAAAATTCAAAGGAAGGGAGTACAAAAAATATGACTATTGAAGTTCTTTTTCAGGCTTTGCACCCATTGAGGTTGAAGCTCGGAGGAGATCTTATCTTTGGTTGAAGTTGAAGCTTGAAAGAGATCTTATCTTCGATTGAGGTTGAAGCTCGGGGGAGATCTTATCTCCAATCGAGATTGAAGTTCGGAGAAGATCTTATCTCTAATCAAGGTTGAAGGAGATCCTATCATCTGTTGAGGTTGAAGCTCGAGAAAGATCTTATCTCCAGTCGAGATTGAAGGAGATCTTATCTCCTATTGAAGTTGAAGCTCGGTGGAGATCTTATCTCCAGCCAAGGTTGAAGGAGATCCTATCTTCTTTTGAAGTTGAAGCTCGGGAGAGATTCTTATCTCCAGTCAAGATTGAAGGAGATCCTATCTTCTATTGAAGTTGAAGCTTAGAGGAGATCTTATCTCCAATCGTTAAAGAAGATCCTATCACCTGTTGAAGTTGAAGCTCTGGAGAGATCTTATCTCCAACTGAGGTTGAAGGAGATCCTATCTTCTATTGAAGTTCTATTGAAGTTGAAGCTTAGGAGAGATCTTATCTCTAGCCGAGGTTGAAGGAAATCCTATCTTTAGTTGAGGTTGAAGCTCGGAAGAGATCTTATCTCCAGTCAAGGTTGAAAGAGATTCTATCTTCTATTGAGGTTGAAGCTTGGGAAAAATCTTATCTCCAGCCGAGGTTGAAGGAGATCCTATCTTCCGTTGAAGTTGAAGCTCGGGGGGAGATCTTATCTTCAGCCGAGGTTGAAGCCCAGAGGAGATCTTATCTCTAATTGAGATTGAAGGAGATCCTATCTCCTATTGAAGTTGAAGCTCAGGGAAGATCTTATCTCCAGTCGAGGTTGAAAAAGTTTCCATCTCCTATTGAAGTTGAAGCTTGGGGGAGATCTTATCTCCAGTCGAGTTGGGGACTCTCTTCTCACCTCGTCTAAAATGAATGAGGCCTTCGACTTTGTTCACGTTAGAATGAGGTTCTCCTTCTATTCCTAACGGACTGTAGGGGCACATAAGGGCCATTGTCGGGGCCTCTCTTCTCACCTCATCTAAAATAAACATGGCCTTCGACTTTGCTCACATTAGGATGAGGTTCTCCTTCTGTCGGAGCTTCTCTTCTCATCTTGTCTAAAATGAATGAGGCCTTCGACTTGCTCATGTTAGGGAGAGGTTCTCCTCCTGTCCCTATCATGGCAATAGAGGCACAAATGGACCGTTGAATGAGCCTCTCTCCTCCTATTTTAAATAATCGGAGGTCTTCGACTTGCTCATGTTAGGACGAGGTTCTCCTCCTGTTCCTAACATGGCATTAGAAGCATAGATGGATCGTTGAATGGGCGTCTCCCCTCCTTCTATCTTAAATAATTAGAGGTCTTCAACTTGCTCATGTTAGGATGAGATTCTCCTTCTGTTCCTAACATGACCACTTTTGATTGCTTCTTTCCTATCATCACATAATTTTTGCACTAAGAAACAATAATGTTGAGATGGAGGAGTTTTATTGAAGAAAAATTATTGGTAGTACATTCTCTGATTTTCTGAATTCCAAGATCATAGGAGCATTGTTCCTTTGAGCTCCTATAGGCGATAAGCTCTGGGTCGGACGACCTCCTCTATTTCATACGAGCCTTCCCAATTTGGGGCAAGATTCTCCTGGCTCTGAGGCAAGAGATGGCGGCTCGCTGAAGCACTAAGTCTCCTAGAGATAGTGTTGATGATACCGAGAGGTGGCCGATCTTCTTATTGTTCCTTCCTTTTTGGTGGTTCTGACTGTGACAATGTCCTTGGTCGATCTTTTCTTGCTTCAGATCAGCGTTTGTGGAGCATTGAGGGGAAAGTTATTATAAAAGCTTTTGGAGGGAGAACTTCATCGTGCCCTTCTGTCGGAGCTTCTTTGATGATGAGCTCGAGGAGGAGTTTGGGCTCGCTTGCATTGGGGGGAAGTCAATGAGTGTGGACGAACTTCATTCGACCCTCCATCAATAATGGATTTATTAGACTCACTCATCTGACATTCTTCTGTGGCTTCCTCATCCTTCAACTTTAAGGCTTCTTTCACTCGGGCATATCCTTCAGCTCGAGCTAGCAAATCGATAATATCCTTGGGATACTTCTTCTTCTAGGGGAACAACAAATCATTCTTTTAATGGCCATCCTTGAGCACGGCCATTGCAACAGACTGGTCCAGATTTTGGACCTCCAATGCAGCAGCATTAAACTAGGTGACATAAGCCCGAATAGATTCTCCCTCCTTCTGCTTGATATTCATCAAAAAATTCGAACCTCGATGGAAACATCGGCTGCTAATGAAGTAAGTCGCAAACTGATGGCTCATCTAGTCAAAGGAGAAAATCGTAATCGGCTTCAATACTGAGTACTAATTTCTTACTGCTCTCTTTAACATAGAGGAAAAAGCTCGGCATAAGATGGCATCTGGTGTGCCATGGAGCAGCATCATGGTCCGAAAGACTTCCAAATGATCGATTGGATTAGAGATTCCATCATAGCTTTCAAATTGGAAAAGCTTGAAGTTCGGTAGAATGGATTCTTGCATAATTCGGAAAGAGAAAGGAGGATCGGTGCGAACGTCATCATGGTGAACCGAGGTGACATGGCAGAGTTCCTCAATTTGTCGATCCATCTTCTATAGTTTCTGATCGAGGACGTCATCTCGATCGCAAATCTTGGAAGGCTTCCAACTGTAGATAGGAAAGGTCTCTTTCGAAGAAGAATCATAATCCAAACAAGAATCTTTTGCTCTCTATTTTTTTTTTTCAGGGGCGACGGGTATGCTAGCCCAAGTGCTCCTCCTTGGGACCAATTTTTGATATTTTGATGGTGGATTTTCTGGCGAAACCTCCACTAAGGGTTGCCGCATGGCCTGCACCATTTCGGTGAGGCCTTGAATTCGATGCATCAATAGGTTAAACTGCTCTAGATCTACCATGATCACAGATGGAGAAGGAGGTTGAAGTACCGACGATGGAGCAGGAATAGATGGATCTGGCTCAGATCTAAATATAGAAGCGATAGATCTCTTGGTAGTTGCCTTCTTTGGAGGCATTTCTTGGGATTGAGGGAGAGGATGGAGATGAACGTTGAAGAAAAAGATCCACAAGGTCGACTAAGCACTCCTTTAAGAACAAGGATACCTTAGGAATAGAGGACCCTCCTTCTAGCGTCAGTCATGTTGATGTAGAATCTGGTTGATATCGGATCGAGTTGGAGTTGAGGAAGAAGAGATCACTGCAGGTGACCTACAAAATAAAGTTTCGTCTGGAATCGGTGGAGATGGCTCTGGCAGGATCCTTCGATGATCAAGTCAGCTCTTCTGGCTAATAGAAATGGAGTGCTCGAGAAAGAAATCAGTAGAGTTTTAGGAAGGAGAAGAAAGCTTAGAGAAAATATATCTAGAGGGTTCCTTTTTATAGATAGAGCTTGGAGCAGACTGATAGATGACAGTCGTAACCGTTTGATCATGGGTTGCTCGGAGCCACATGAAATTTATTATGGAGAAAGGTGTCGCCCGTAGCAGAATGATAATGATAGTCGTAACCATCCAATAGTCGGATTGCCTATAGTAGACTGATAAATGACAATCGTAACCATCCGATAGTGGGCCGCTTGGAGCCACATGAAGTTTGTTATAGAGAGAGATGTCCGTTATCGTGATGTGCTTATTCGTTGAGATTTAATAGTCAAAGTTCGGAGGAAGCAGACGTTGGTTAGTGAAGAGCTTTGACATATATCAATTCTAGAGGAGTTCGGACTCCTAAAGAGAATACGGCTAGAGGAGATCATCCAAAAGGAATACTACTTGAAATCTAAAAGTAATCTACTAAAGGAATCTAGATGAAATTTGACTAATGAAGAAGTCTGAAAGGAGTTTGGATTCTGGAGGAATCTGACTGAAGGAGAAGTTTGGAAGGAGTTCGACCGTTGGAGGAGTCTGGGAGGAGTTCGATTGCTGAAGAAGTCTAAAAAAGTTTGGCTGCTGGAGGAAGAATTTTTGATCGAAGCTCTTCCATGATTACTAGTTACACTAGGCTAAGCATCAGACTGGACTTCGACGGAAGTGGAGTTTATCCACAATAGGTCGTATCTGCCAAACTTATCTTAGACACCAAATTATCGAACCAGAACTAATCGAATTAGCCTACAATCTAGGCTCGAACCATGGAGCCAAATTAGGTCTTAATTAGATCAATCACATGTGGTTGTGAGTCGACCTTGACCCAGACTTATAACTATTGGGCTGATCAATTCTAAGAACTCTTGATCCCACCTAACCAACTCTTGATTCAATTTGATCAACTGCTAGACCTAATTGAGCTACTCAAGCCCGAATCCAATTTTATGAATATGTATTAGATGTGAAAATTCATAATTTTAGATCTAAATGATTTCATAATCTTAATTCTTAATTAAGTTTTGGATTCATGAACAAAACATGTAATAGAAATCCGAAGGTTTTAGGATATAGGGTTTTGCAGAAATAAGTTCTGATTTTTGATTAAGGATGAATGCACAGCACTCCTACATGCCATAAGAACACCCCATCGAGTAAAAAGAGAGAGCCTTTAAATTCTATTTTGTTCTTATGATCGAACAGTCAAGAGGAACGTCTTAATCAGAAATATAATTGAGACTACAAAACTAGTTAGATCTAGATCATATATCACATATATAATTAATGATCTAACTAATACATGCTTTGCATACTTCTCATGTATCATTACTAAATTAAACATGCATGTTTTTCAAATCTAAAATATTATATATAACATCTAAAAAATAGATTTAAATTTGATCATATTAAAATAAAACTATTCTAGATAATTTGTAGAACTATTCTACAACTAGTCTAAATATGCATCTTTTTATATCACATATGAATAAATCAAAAATTAAAAATATTATTTTTTTATTTTTTAGATCTAATTATAATAATTATAATATAAAAAAATATAAATTAAATAAATCTAAAATTATATTTAATCAAATTAATAACATGATTATACTAGACTACACAGAACTATTCTATTTCCAGTCTAGTCATGCATCTCATACATATTGGATCTAAATGATTTAATTTTAATTTTTTAATTTTAGATCTAATTATATCTAATGTGATATCTAAATTTTTTTAATATTAGATAAAAATAAAATTAGATCTAAAATAGATTCGAAGAACTGCAACCTGGCTCTGATACTAGTTGAAGGAGAAACTTGTTTTCCTGGCACAGGATCATTTAGATCTAATTAGATCTGAAGAAATATTTTAAAATTTTTTTTTAAAATTTTAATAAGATTTGAGACTTCTTAGATCTGATCATAGAGTTCTAATATTAAAAGTTAAAAAATAAAATTAAATCAGATTTAATTTTAAGTACCTGATTTGGTAATCTAATTACACTACGATGAACCTATTGATTTCTGAGGTTCTGGAAGAAGCCATGCATGAATCTGCCTCTATCGGTATCCACTCAGGCAAGATCTGAATGTATTCTTTTATGAATTTTTCCTCCAAAATAGATCTAGATCTAATTTGAAAAGCCTTCAAAATGACTTCTAAGGGCAGCCTGTTCGTCTCATGAACACCATCGCGTAGATGCTGAATCTTATGGCAAAAACCTCAGACCTTCAACTCAGATTTATACCTAAATTTTTAGGCATGTAGAAGAGGGGGAGAGAAAGGATAGAGGGGGTGTGGATATTAGAGGGAAGGCTACTTTGGGTATGGAAAAAAATAAATTACTTTGAGGCAATTTTGTGAGAAGAGTTCTTATACTAGACATAGCGCCATAAAGAGTCCCTTTTTGATCAAAAATCTTATTAATTCAACCATTGGGACTCCTAGACCTGATCTCCATGAAAAGCCTCAGATCTCATCAAATTTTGATGCTAAAAATCCATCTGGAAGGTGGTGGCATGAAAGGATAAGGAAGAGTCCATGTGCGTCTAGGACTCTTCCCTCAAGAGTTTGATTCAAATCAAACTCTATCAAAACCCAATCTAGGCATACTCAAAAATCATAAAATTTTAGACACCCAAAGTACAACTTATGTTCTATCATATATCCAAAAAGTAGAGTAAAATAATTTCTAAAAAAATTTCTAAAATTTTTTGATCATATGACCCTTAATTCTCTCAATTGGGTCAACTATTGACCCTAGTCCAATTACACTAGGAATGAATTTAATTTTCATAATTAATCTAACCTGAACTTATTTCAGTCAGATAAAAATAAATCCATTCAAGATACAGAAATGAGTCAAATCAAATTTGACTCGATTGCGATGAATCAGAAAGATTACAGAAGAAGAAAATCAGGCTCAATCGTATGCTAGTATGATTATCTTGAACCTGATTGGATCTAATCCAAATTAATCAAACTAGGTTAGCTCAATTGATGATATCTAGATCCAAATTTTTGTTTGTGTGATCTAGTTAGGTTTAGTTTCGTATGGTAATGAGATATGTCATGATCTTCATCATCGACATCATCGAAACACCTTTCAATGGACTAAAACTTTTTTGATTCATACAATTAGAATGATCGATCATCAAAATTATTCTAATTGCTCCTAAAATCTATCAGTGACACCTAATAGTATATGGTGGCAATCTATCAGAACTAAAAGTGAACCTCTTGGTGCAGCTACCAGTGTGATTGGGTTCTTCTATCTTGAGCTCCGATAGGATTAGGGTTAAGATGAACTCGTTAAACCCAATATCTATCATATGAATTAATCATTCGATTTAAGTCCTATGTGAAATTCTTTATAGAAACTCTTTCTATCATCTTCACTATGCCATGGCCATGGGCTTATGGACTCGATTCTCATGATCATCATAGGACTACTTCTCATCTATCGAGATAGATAGATTCCTTATTGGTGCAATCCAATTCCTACAATGAATGTACTATAGCCAACATACACCTCAGAATTTTGAATGGTTAGGAGATCGAGTTATGGTGCAGTCAAACTATAACACCCTCAAGGTGAATTATCAATGCATCTCAGATCAAAGAACCATACACACTACTGCAATATCGAGCCAGTCATCGATGAGAAGGTAGACTTTCTTATGAATACTTGAGGTGGTCATGCTCAGTGCCCTCATTCTCTAACGAGTATCTGTACTCTCGCTCCAATATCTTCTCATCATAGACTTAAGACTCATCTACTCAAAAGAAGCAATCATACACTAACCTTCTAGATCAATCACCATCCTCATGATAATCCTACAGTCGGGAGCAATTTATGAGTTAATTATGAAAATTTATGTCTTAAATTTTTAACTCTTTGAAAATATGAATTGTCATTACCATTAACTCAAAGGATGTATCACATACACTTTAAATACACACTATGATAAAAAATAATTTTTTTATTAATTTATAGTTAAAATTATAAAATTATCCTTAGAAGTATATTACAAGTGTTAGCCAATCTGACTTCTAGAACATACATCTAATAGCTAGTTCATTATCGCTCTGTTCACTATTGGACAGTGACAAGCTTATGGAACCCAACTTTGATAGCTTGTATTGATTGTTGAAGATTGTTTTCGAGTATGAAAGGATTCTTTGTGTCCTTACAGAGCCTATATCTAAAGAACCCATGCCCAATGCATGTGGTACCATCAGAGATACTTATCAAAGTGGCTAAATAACCAAACCACGGTATGGTGCATAATAAGGGCAGTAATGAATGATGAATTTAGTCATAAGTTTGAGGATGCATAGCCTGAGAAAATGCTTCAAATGTTGAACAAGTCTTTCGACACCCTTGATGATGTCGAGAGATGCAAAATCTTTTATATAGTATTCAATATCTAGATGTGAGAAGGGCCATCGATCATGGATCATGTATTGTACATGATCGAGCAGATTGAACATCTGAATAAACTTGATTTTTCATTACATGAACAGTTTGCTAAGGATGCTATACTAAACTCACTCCCCAAGTCCTACCTATCCTTCTTAAGTCATTACAGAATGACCAAGCCTGTAGTGAACTACCATGATTTGCTAGGATTACTGTAAACTTTTGAGAAGGATGATTAGCTCCAATATAACATCCCGAACTAGAAAATAATAAATTAAGAGATTTATGTTTATGCATGTATGGCATAGTAATCCATTTATGGTATACTTGAGCATGTGAGCATTAATTATAATTTATAAGTAGCAGTGATGAAGCATAAAAATTTAATTTGCTGAGTAAGAAGAAAAGTAATTGAGGAAATGGAATTAAAATATTGGCATTAAAATCAAATCTTGGTAATCATTGAGCTTAGAATAAGAGATAATTTGAGGATAGCATACGATAAGGTTTTTAGTTAAAATCCAAGGGAAGGGGTCGACTCGTTTTAGGAGGTGTCGACACTGTCCTAGAAAAATAGAGAGAAAATTTTAGGAAGATCTGTGACGACACACTTTGGGGTCGATCCATTTTTGAAAAGTGTTGACTCATTTTTGTAAGGAGCCTGACCTAAAGGATGATCTATTTAAGAAGGTGCTAACTTGGAGGGTGACTTGTGTATAGGTGTTGACTCATTTTTGAAAGATGTCAACCCTAATCACAGAAAATTTTGAGAGCAGATTTTAGCCAAGAGGATTTTAAGTTGTGTTTTTAAAATAATTTTTCATGGGATGATAGAGCAGCTTGAGAGTATTAATAAATAGCTGAAAAATCATCTGGGCAACACCTGCTAAGCCTGTAATTGGGTAGAAACTCTAGGGTGTGACATATAGTAAGGTTCTTCCTAGTTTATTCTTTTTTCAAAATAAAAGCCATCGATTATTTTTTAGTTGTTCTTAGTTCTTTAGCTAATTAGAAAGGTTAGAGGAAAGAAAAGAGCTAGAGAAGCTCTTGGTTTTAGTTAGAAATCAAGAAAAAATCAGTTAGGAAGAGACAATTTAGTGGTGAGTTGGATTGAAGAAAGAATGTAACTATTTTGAAGAAGAAGAAAATCTGAATTGGTAGCAATAGAATTCTAATCATCGAGGTAAGGATTTGGATTACCAAATCAAATTTAAATTGAGTTTTTAATCTTTGCTATCAAATTTGAGGGTTTAGTAAGTTAAATTACATAAGTTAAACTTGAGTTTGAAAATGAACTATGTTATTTATGGTGCTAAAATTATGTAAATGGTGTAGCTATGGATTGAAGTGGTGTTAGTTGAATTTAAAACCATTTATGAGAATAGCAACATAATAAAATGTCAGGAAAGTTTTGAATTCTATTGAAGTTAAGTTAAACCTAAGCTAAAGCAAGTAAGATGGAATAGAAATAAGTAGTGGAAAGATCAAAGTAAGAGCATGAAAGTAAAGTATGAATAGTTTTGATCATGAATCATATGGTAGGAGTTTAATCAATATTTATTGGTGTTATAATAAAAGAAGAGAATTAGAAAAGGTGCTTGAGTAAGCCAATTAGCTAGTTGCTAGTTGAGGTGAGTGGTTTTTATATCTAGCTTTGGTATTTTCTTTATTATACTTTGTTATGAAAATGACTTACTTTGGAAAGAAGCTAGCTTTGGTTATTCTTCAGCTTATGTATACATTTATGCGAGCATGAAAATAGAAAATGAATTTGATTAAAATGTTACTCAGAGATATGTATATTCAGCATATGTGTATATCTAATTCGAGATGAGATTTCATGTTCATTAGAAATATTCTGATTTTACTTTTCAGCTTTTGAAATTCAGTTTCTTGATGTTTGAGAAGTTATATAGTATTTATTTTGAAAAAAAGTTACCCATAGGAATGATCAACCTATCAGGTATATCCTAGCATTAGCATTAGCATAGCATGAGCTGGCATCACAACCTGAAAATTTCAGCATGCCCGAGGAGGCTTATTCACATCATTTGGTATTACACCACTTATCTGCTACCTTTGGAAGTGATGCTCTAGGGTGTAGCCGATAAGAACCAATAAGTAGCATTCATGAGCATAGTATGACTATTATAAGGTGTTATTCTGGTTTGGAGTATTCCTTAAAAAACTTCTTTTCTAAAATGATTGTCCTATTGTTGATGAACATCTTTTGTGCTTTAGTAAGATAAAAATAATATCCCCTTGTTTCCTTAGGACATCCAACAAAAGAACACTTACCAGACTTTGGTCCAAGCTTATCAATCAGTAAACATTTGACATAAGCCGGGCAACCCCAAACTCTAAGGTGAGAGAGTATCGAACTATCGCCAGTTCATATCTCATATGAAATTTTGATGACAGATTTGCTTAGAACCTTATTCAGAATATAACAAACAATCTCAAGAGCATAATTCCAAAAAAAATGGCCGACTTACAAATCCCATCATGGATCGAACTATATCTAACAGTATTCGATTCCTCCTTTCTGACACTCCATTATGTTGTAGCATCCCAAGAGGTGTTCATTGTGAGAAAATTTCATTCTTTTCTATATATGTCAAAAACTCATTGAAAAAATATTCACCTTCTTGGTTAGATCGAAGAGTTTTAATATTCTTTCTAGTTCGCTTTTCTACCTCATTATGGAATCATTTGAATATTTCAAATGATTCAAACTTATATTTTATAAGATAGACGTATCCATACCTAGATAGGTCATCAATGAAAGTAATGAAGTAATAATGTCCATCTCTGATGCTCATGTTCATGGATCCATATATATCAGTATGTACTAAACTTAGAATATCATCGACTCGTTCATTCTTTCTAGTAAAGAATGACTTAGTCATCTTTCTAAGAAGATAAGACTCATAGGTCGGCAATGATTCATAATCATTGATATTGAGGATTTCTTTTTTGGTTAGCCTATTTATCATATTCTTATTTATATGACCGAGCTGATAATGCTAAAGGTAGGTATCCATAATATTATATAATCTAGAATATTTGTTCGATGTGTACATTATACTCATAGACTGTGATAAAATATATATATTATTTTTTAATTATTCTTCTATAATTATAGTACCATTAATAATGATATTACAAAATCATTCTTTATTAAAAATTTATATCCGTCCTTGGCCAAAAGGCCTACAAAAATAATATTTAACAAGAGTGATGGACAATAGTGACAATCACTTAAAATGATAATATTTGAATTGAAAATAAGCTCAATAATTCTTAAAGCTAGGACTGGATCTTGACTTTCATCTCCAAGATTTAGGAATCTCTCGCCGTCTTTGAACTTTTTACTAATCTAAAGTTCCTATAATAAATTACAAATGTTAATGAAACTTTCAGTATCCAATACCTAGGTAGTAGTATCACACAGAAAAATTATAAGATGTTATTGTATAAGTATTTTGAGCAGTAATCAATTACTTAATCCTCTTTCTTGGCCTATTAGGATCAAGAAAAGTAAGATATTGAAGATAATTCCTCTTTCAATGACCTAGCTTCTTACAAAAGAAGAACTCGCCTGACTACTTTGGTCAGCCTTGGACTTCTTGGTCCCTTTGGGCTTCCTAGCCCTTTCATGATTCTTCTTCTGCACCTTCTTCTTTCCTCTCTTAGAGGACCAACACCTCACTGAGGAACTTCCTACCATATTAACCGGCTCGTATAGCTAAGCTGAACTATAACATCATTTAGTAACCTACTTCCAATTAATCCGATCAATCCTTTATTCTACAACACAAGTATTTCAATTCAAACTCCTTAATCTGATAAACAAATATTTCAATTTAACTTATTAATTCACATCGATAAACATAAGGTTTTATTTATAGAACTATACTTTGTACACTTTTCCAAAAGTGAAACATACTCAACAGTTTCTGATTTAAATAACTTAACCTTATAATACAGCCCAAAAGTATTCCTTCCACTAGCTAATATTAAATAGTAGAGGCACTTTTGAGGAGATCCGATAGAGTACTGCATCAGTCAGAGAGATACTATGATTTCTTAGTTCAAGATAATGATTCTATTGAACTAGATAGAAACAATGAGGATTCGATCACCTATATGGACACCATGCAGAGATTTGACTCTGATAAGCGGCTCAATGCCATGAAGTTTGAAATGAAATCCATGAAGATCAATGATGTATGGACACTCATTGATCCACCTGAAAGGATAAAATTCATAAGGTGTAAATGGATATTCAAAAGAAAAAAGAGCATAGATAGAAAGATAGAGACTTACAAAGCCCATGGTTGCCAAGGGATATCATCAACATTATGATATTGACTATGACGAGATGTTTTCTTCTATAGCAATGCTCAAATTTATTTAGATTATGATTGCAATAGCGGCATACCTTGATTATAAAATCTGATAAATGGATGGTAAGACAACTTTCTTAAATGGAGAGTTGGATGAAAAGATGTATATGATACAACCTAAAGGATTCATATCCCTAGATGAATCAAAGATAGGCAAGCTTCAGAGGTTCATTTTTGGATTAAAGCAAGCATCTCAGAGTTGGAACATGCATTTTGATAAGATGATTAGAACGTATAGCTTTGTTAAGAACAGAGAAGAATCCTATATCTATAAATGGGCTAATAGTTCTATAGTTATTTTTCTTGTACTTTATGTGGATAACATTCTCTTCATTAGGAATGACATCCCTACTTTATAAAGTGTAAAGCTTTGGCTATCTTTATAGTTCTCCAAGAAGGATTTGAAAGAAGCATCCAACATCCTAGGAATGAAGATTTATAGAGATAGATCTAAAAGATTCACATACATTAATACCATGCTAAAATGCTTTAACATGACAAATTTTAAGAAGGGCTATCTATCAATAGGCCAAAAAATAATTTTTTCTAAGAAAGATTGTCTGATAATTTTTCAAGAGAGAGAGCATATGAGTAGAATCCCATATGCCTCGGTAGTAGGATCTATCATGTATGCCATAACATACACAAAATCAGAAGTGGCTTACTCATTAGGGGTAGCGAGTAGGTATCGGTCTGATTTGGATGAGAACCATTGAAAAGTTGTAAAAATAATTCTCAAATATTTGAAAAATACTAAGGACCAATGGCTCATTTATGGAGATGCTAACTTAAAACTTATGTGATATACATATTTAAGTTTTTAGTCAAATCATGATGACAATAAAAATGTGTCGAGTTATATATTTATCCTAAATGGAGGGGCGATATGCTAGAAAAGTTTGAAGCAGTGTACTGTAGCCAATTCTATATATAAGGTAGAATATATTATGGCATTCGATGATGCCAAAGATGCTATTTGGTTGAGAAAATTCATCAGTGAGCTTGGAGTGGCATCTTTCATTGATGATTCTATTCTGCTATATAATGACAGTACTAGAGCCATAACTTAAGCTAAAGAACCAAAGTCTCATTAGAAAATCAAACACATTCTTCATTGCTATCATCTTGTTCAAGAAATTATTGATCGAGGTGACGTCGAGCTTCAGAAGATCGATAGAAAAGAAAACTTGATCGGCCCATTTACTAAAGCCCTCAAAATCAAGGAGTTCAACAAACACAAATGGAAAATAAGTATTACATACTGTTCTGATTAGCTTTAGTCCAAGTGGGAGTTATTGAAAATTTTATTCTAAAGTCAATTATTTATCAATAGATGATTGTGCTCTTTGTATATAAATTATATATGAATTATAAATTAATAAAAGTTATTTGATAGTTCATCATAATTTGTGCATCTTTCTTTTAAGAACTCTTATATTATGATAAAATCCTTAGAACTATTTTCAATCGATAAAAAAGGATTTATCGAATAGTTCTTAAACTTGTTCATGATCAAATGATACATTATTAATAATGACGATAACGTTTATCAAGTCTAGATCGTTGTGTGCTATATGGGTTGGTTGTTCTCATAATCAAGGAGTATGAAGACACTACTATAGTATGTAGGTGAAATGTAGGAGTATATTTGCACCAAACTTGATATAACTATGGAGCACTCTGCTGTCAAGAGTAGCTCATGAAGGATATGGGTATAAATATTCTTTCGACTTGAGATTATCATGGTGACTTACAAGCAACTCATTATGCTTTGATGTCGGACTATCTATATTTCTAATATAGTGATGGAAGGTTTCTAGATATAGTCAAGTATTTATAAAGTTTGTGTGTTAGTCAAGATAGGATTGACTACTCTAGATTTTGGAGATAATACTTCATTGTATTTCAATTAAGAAAAGCCTTAGCCTGGGTAATCCATGTGAGGAATCATAGGATTTACAAGGTTAAGACACAATTTAGATGACTGATTAAGAGTATCATAATTTACTCTAAGGTTATCCTGAGCATTGAGGGTCAAAAGAATGAATTATATGGTAACCATATGCCAAGGTTCTTGAATATTACTTTGCAATAATTCGACCTATTCGGACATCAGATATCATTATTAGATGGCCACTTTAATTAGTATAAGAATTAGTTCCTATACTACCAGCTTAGTATTCGAACATATGGGGTCATACACAATAGTGGCTCATGTTTGATCAGATGACTGATTAACGATTATGAATCATTTAAGGATATAATCATCAATATGATTAATGATTAATCTTACGCAAAAGTTATGATAGAATAATTTACTAATAGTTAGTAAATTATAGAAATATTAATTAATAATTAGATTACTGATTAGCTCAATTTGATTGAGCAATGATGTTCAGATCAAGTCTAATTGAATTGAATTCAATTAGCTTTGGCCTGATTAGGTTATAAGATAATCTAATCGCTAAGGAAGATTAATTTCTGACTTGATCAGAACTTGGGTTCAATTAATTCCTAATTGGATTTGGATTTAATTAAATTGTTTAGGTGCCTAATTTGATTAGGTTCACTATTATATATCTATCTAGGTCTAACTAAATAATTTGATTGGACCAAATCACAAGAACCTAGAGTCCAAATTGCATTAGACTTTATCCCTTGCACCACCCCAAACCCACACCCATCTTTCTTTCATGCAAACTTTGAGTTTGCATGATTTTTCTTCATGCCAATAGGAAGTTTCTCACCCCTTCTCAATGCCCATATGGTTGGGATAAGTTTGAATTTAAACTTGATTTGAATTCAAGTTTGAATCCATCCTTATCTTGATTTGAACTTATCCTTATCCTAACTCCCTTTGGATGCCACTTCTTAATCTGATTATGAGGTGGGCGTGCGATAGTTTTGAGGTAGGGAGTTTTACCATGAGAAAAAGAAGAAAAAGAGAGGGAGGATGTGAGACTTTCTAGGCGTGGGTTTCTTCTTAGCCATGGGATTTGGGAGAGAGAAAAAGAAAGTGAGTTACGATTTTCTCTCATTCACTTTCCACCTCCACCTCTTGATCCTCCTACTTTCTTCTCCTCCTGGAAGAGTTCAGATGATCTGAAGGAGTTGAATCAGTAATCAAGAGAAAACTCTGCAAGGGAGCTAGCACCCAAGGGAGTTTATCAGACCTCCAATTGGACAAAAAGCTTCATGTGGATACCTATGGAGGTCGGACATCTATGCAGCTGCTATGCAACTAGAAGAACTAGTAAATCCATAGTAATCAGCTGTAGTGAATATCGATCCATGGTCAGGTATTGAGATTCGATCTCAAATTTTTTTGGTAGATATGATCCAGTTCATAAATATAATTTATGATTTTTAGATTTCAGATCATGAATACTATGTTTATGTCATCTATCCTTTGTGTAGGTAATTTTTAGATCAAATCTATTGCATGCTAAATTAATATGATTGATCTAAATATCTTTCGTTGTTTTATATTTCAAAAAAGTTTTGAAATGCATGCATGAAACTACCTATCCTAACCTTTTAGAATATGAAGTGGAACTTGTATGGTGTTCTTAGCCATCCAAGAAAAAAGTCCATGCTCACATCAATTCATGAAGTTGAAGGCATAGGCACAAAGGATCCATTTGGTTGGAGAATGCCAGATTACAGAATAATCTAATAATTTTTAAAAATTATTTATCTAAAAAAATGATTATAGTGAAAAATAACTTTTATTATGTTTGGTTGGTAGGAAAATTACTCAAAAAAAAGAACATCGAAAAAAGATTACTACATTTGGTTGGAGGTAATCTTATATAAAAATATGGCAAAATTTATAAATATATTCTTTAACATAAAATATTTAATACTAAGATAGTATTGTCATCTCTAATTAATTTTTATATAAAAACTATAATCACATAATTCTTTGCATGATGCCATCTTCATCTCGATTTTTTTGCATAAGCTTTTTATTGAATGAATTTTGTAGAATATTAGAATAAAGTCAATGATTCTATATGCAATTTTGTTGGGAGTATTTTTGTTAAGTATGAATTACTATCACTTGAAACTTTATCAAATACCAATCCCTCATGGTAATTGTTTTACCATCTCTCTCCAAAAAATAAACATAGGGCCCATCAATTTTTTTAACATCTCTTTCTTCTACTTTTTATACTAAATATGGTAATCTAATATAGGAATCATTTTTTCATAACAAATTACCCCCAACTAAACAGATCCAAAGGTATAAAGACCCATGTTCTATGAATAACCCTTAGCTGCTTGGAAAAGCCAACATCTCATAATGAAGCAATTTGCATCACCATAATCGAGGCCAATAAACATTATCTTCTACCATTGCTCCAAAGTGACCTATCAGTCATTCAAGTTCAGCTTGTGGATGATTTTCTCTCACATAGAATAAGTTGGAAAGCAAAATGACTTCTAAAGAAGAGGAAGTTATTACTAAGATAGAAGTTAGGAGTAACTCTATGTTGATTGTATCCATTTATTTGTTCATTATACTAAACTTGTGCTTGATCATGAAGTTGAACTACTTGAGGAATAAGGCCCATCTTCCATTTTAGTGATTAAAATGATGATTATCATTAAGGAAAGATAATGTATCACGGTCAAAGTAAAGTGCAAAATCATGTTGTCAAGGGTTAGCATTATAGTCTTGCATGACTTGCACGCTTATATAAAACTTTGTTATGGGTAGTTAAGGTGTCTTTTTTTTAGCTTTTTAATGAAATAGGCCAACTATGCCAATGTTGACATTAGATGCATCATACTTTATCTTGACATTTTGTCAAACTCAAATAGCAATAGGGTGGATGCTTATCATTTACTTTTCAATGTATGGAAGCTTGTCTTAGCCTTCTATATCTATTTGTACTTATGATAGTTGATTATAGGGGTGATGATTGAGAAGTTCTTGATGAAGCATGTAAGATGATGAGAGGCTATTCAAGCCTTGGACAACATGGATGCTTAGAGGAGTTTACAATTATTTTATCCTCTCGACCTCTTTCACTTTAATGTAGATGCCATTTTTCAAATACAGTTAATGTATCAAAGTAGGATCAATTAGCCCATCCATGAATATTTACTAGAGCTTACATATAGCTTTTGTTGCTATAATATTAATAATATTCCAAGCATGTGCTCAAGTGCTCAATATCCTCACAAGGATTATAGTTCTACAAAAGTAATTCATTAAAATATATTGGTTTATGACTTGCATGTATGTGCTTGAGACATTGGAGAGACCAAATGATGTGACAAGCCACTCATAGTGCATCTTAAATGAAATCTTCCTTTTATTACTATGATGGATTTGAATTTGATGATAGCTAAGCAAAGATCAACTGTCAAGAATATCCACTCTTCTATAAGCTAGTCCAAGTTGTCCAACATACGGATGGGGAATTGGTATTTTCCTATAATCTTGTTGATGGCATGGCTGTATGAGCTCATCCTCCATGTTTTGTTTTTACTTGAAGTAAATAAAGCATACAAAGATAAGTACTTAAGCTCTTGAATATTAGCTTTTCTCTAAAACTCAAAGACTTGCAATTACAGTAACTAATGCTCGTTTACCATGTGATAATGCTGAAATATAGCAAACAAACATGGTTACAAGGTTTATTGCAATTAGATATTATGTGCAGGTAGTAGACATCATGAGGAGTTTTTTTGAAGTAATTAATAAGCCACAAAATATCATTTTTATAATCATCTCTATCTTTATCAGCAATGTATCAACATAGTAGATCTTTAATGAAATGGCTGACTTTCTTATCTAAGCTTTAATTAGGGCTAGTAGTGGGCTGGGTTGGGCCGGGCCACACCCTTGACTGAGCCCATCCAAAACTTTTTTTTGGGCTTTGGGCTGGGCTTAGGCCTTGGAAGTTTTTGAAAACTTAGGCCCAAGCCCGGCCCAAATTTGATTGGTCTAGCCCAATCAGATTTTCAGCCACACCAACTCTCTTCACTCTCATAAAAAAAATTTAAGCCCTAACCTCCAGGTCCTTAGCAAATCCTCTTGTGGCTCCTCCACCTCCCTCTGCCCGTGGCTTCTCTGCTCTCACCTCCAGTGCCACTCGCAGGTCCTCCACCTACCTGTGGCTCCTCAGTGGCTCTACCTCCCTCTATCCATGGCTCCTTTATCCTTAGTCCCCCTCCCCACCAGCACCTATGGCTCCTCTGCCCTCAATCGCCCTCCACCGTGGTGCCCCCCCACACCCCCCCTTGTATGTGGTGCCCACAACTTCTCTATGCCACACCCCCTAACCCCCAACCTACCATGCCCATAGTGTTGGAAAATGTGTTCTAAAATCAATCATCTAAGTTGTAGATGATTGAAACTTGTATATGAATTATCTAATAATAATAGTTATTTGGCTGGTTCATCATAAAAGTTCTATCTTTCTTACATGAACTCTTAAATTATGATGAAGTTCTTAGAATCATAATCAATCAATAAAAAAGAATTTATCGGATGGTTCTTAAACTATTTATGATCAAATCATACGTTATTAATAAGGACAATAACTTATCGAGTGTAGATCGCTGTATGCCATATATGTTGGTTATCCTTGTAACCAAGTGATGTGAAGATACTAGTATGGCATTCAGATGAGATGTAGGAGTATATCTGCACTGAACATGATCAATGTAGCACTCTACTATCAAGAGTAGCTAGCTAAGGCCAATGAATATAAGTATCCCTCCGATCTGAGATCACTATGGTGATTTGTAAGCAACATATTATACTTTGGTGCCAAACTGCCTATATTTTTAATATAGGTTTGGAAGATTTCTAGATACAGTCAAGTACTAGTGAAGTCAGTGTATGAATCAAGATGGGATTGGCCACTCCTGATTAACTTCAGGAAGAGAATGTCTTGCTGTGTTTTAATTTAGCAAAACTTAGGTCTGGATAATCCTCATGAGGAGTCATGGGATTTATAAAATTTTGAAACATAATAGAGATAACTTGTATGAGTGTTGATAGCTTACTCCATGTCATCTTGAATATTATTAGTCAAAGGGATGAATTATATGATAACCATGGATAAGGGTTCTAAGAATGTTGCTTTGCATACATTCGACCAATCTAGATGTCGGATACTATTGCTAGATGGTTATTTTGATTGATATAAAAATTGGTTCCTATGCTACCAGCTTAGGTTCAAACATATGAAATTACACACATAAGAGATTGTAACTTGTTTAGATGGTTAATCGATGATTTAGAATCATTCTAAGGTTAAATAATCAATGCGATTGATGTTTGACCTAATGCAAGTATTGTAGGAGGATCGATTAGCAATTAGATTGCTAATTAGCTTAATTTGATTGAGCTATCAAGCTAAGAATAAGTCTAATTAAATTAGATTTAATTAGAATTAATTTGAACTTTATTGGGTTATGTCTAATTGGTTTATTGGATAAGCCAATTGCAAGAAAGAATAAGTTCTTATTGGACTAGGACTTGATGCATGTAATTCTAAATTAACTTGGATTTAAATTAAATTTAAATATGATTTAAACTTGACTTAATTAGGTTCTCAGTTGAACTAGAATCATCCATAATTAGGCTTGCACTAATCCTATTTTAATTGGATTCAAAATTATTTTAACCTGGTCAAATAGGAGGAGTCCCAATTAGACTGAGACTCTCTCCAATTGGGACTCTCTAACTTTCCTTGCACCTAAGAGAAACCACGCCCATCATTTTAATTCCAGATCTCTACGTGTATTTCTCCATGCCTAAGGAAGGTTATTCCATGCCCTCTTATCTAATGGATTTGGGTTTTGTTTTGAATTGGTCAAACTAGTAAGTGGTTAAGCCTTGGATAGAGTTTTAAATCACCTAAACTCTCTCTCCTTGGAAAGAAATCTTCATGCCAACACCAAGGCCACGTCCTCTTTTATTTTTGCACTACTTATTTCTTCATTTTGTGCATGAGTTTTTGATTCCATATGCCAAATAAATAAGGGGTGGCATCCAAGAGTTGGGTGCCACCTTAACTACCTTGTTTTGAATCCCTATTATTTAGGTGTTTGACCTTGTCTCCCAAAAATTGTGGTCTTAACTACCTTGTTTTGAATCCCTATTATTTAGGTGTGTGACCTAGTCTCCCAAAAATTATGGCATCTCCTATTTATTGGGGTATGGCATGAGAGAGCCTAAGTTTTTCCATGCAAAAAGTAGAGAAAGAAGTGGAGAGGGCATTGGGAGGTTGGGCACCTACTTCCAAGGGCGTGGAGGGTTCATTAGGACACAAAAGTTTGATGTCTTCAAGAGATAAAGGTAAGAGAAAAAATTATATTCTCTTAGATGTTTTTGTCTAACCCTTTATGTCCTTTTCTTTATGAAATTTTTCATGAGTAAAATCAGAAAAGAAAGGAGATAAGGCATGGAGGAAAGATGCTCCAAGAAGTTGGGGCATGGTGGTGCTTTTGGACATGATCTGATCATGTCTTGATGAGAGAAGAAGAAGAGAAGAAAGGTCTTTTCTTAGGATTTTCTTGAGAACCCTTTTTCTCTATTTATTTATGAAATTATTTTATAAAAAAAATTAGACAATGCTAGATCTAGAAACATGAGAAAATTCTAGAGGAGAAGGTTTCCTCTTGACCTAATATGGAGATGTTTTTAGGACATCTATCGTTGATGTCCTAAAAGAGAAGATCTATCTTCATTTAGAATATTTTTTTATTTTTAAATCTATTTTTTAGGAGATCCAAGGGTTGGATTTCTTTCTTACTCTTCTTATTTTTCATCTCTTAGAGTGTCCGAGAGATCAAAAGAATAATTTTTAGATTAACCATCAGAAAAAATCCATGAGAAGATAGCACTTTGAGTGAATCTTCATGAAGGAAAATCCTGATTTTTCGGTCCAGGTTCGTTCAGATCTGATCAGATCAAGAGATATATTTCAAAACTTTTTCTCTTGATTCCAATCAGATCTTGATATGTTTCAGATTTGATTCTTATTATTTTAATAAAATAAAATTAAAAGATAAATTAAATCAAATTTAATTTACCTGATCTGGGTAATCCTATTACCCTGTTGATGATCCTGTTTGCAGCGGAAGGTTCTGGATCTTAGCCACGCAAGCGCCTGGCCTCTACCGGTATCCACTCAGGTTGGATCTGGAGATCCTCTTCTTCTCTATCATGCCTCCAAAAATTAGATCTGAATCTGATTTGGAGGATCTTCAAAACTCTTTTGAAGATGAGCAGTCGTCCTTTGCAGCAGCGCAGCCTTCTTGTTTTTGATCGCCTTTCTTTGATCTGAATCGCACCAACCAAGGTCCAAAACTCCTTTTGGACGTGGAGAGCAAGGGGAGAAGAGACTATGGCATGGAGAAGGAGGGGAGAGGCAGCCTTGGGGCATGGAGAAACTATGATCATATCATATCTCTGTATCTCATGCAATCTGAGTTGGATACAGGGTCTTATTTATAGACTAGCTGTGATCCAACTCCTCTTCTTCCCAACCAATCACAACCCTTTGTGAAATCAGATCTAAATCTGATTGGTGGGAATAGAGACCCCTGGATTCCTCCTTAGAGGGTGCCTAAGACCAGTCAAAGTTGGTTCTTAGAAGAACTCTAATTGGAATCCAAAAAGGAGATGGAGTCCTTGTCCAACAAGGACTCCTAGGCGCCTCCAACTTGGGCACACGCCTAGGGTGGCGTGCGCCCTTCTCCTTGCCAGGTTCTGGTAGGGGGACAGGCCCCCACCAGCTCTCCAATAGGTGCATGACATGTGGTCAAAAGTCAAAGTGTCAATGGTCAACATTTGACCAGTCAAAGGTAGACTTTTGACCAAAGTCAAAGAACAAGAAATGGCAGGTGACCAAAAATGGCAGGTAATGTCTTACAAATAAGACAACCTTTTCTGACTTGGACAACCTCCAGTCAGACCATATGAAGGCCTCTGTTTGAGCACAAACTCCTTTGGCTCAGATCAGGACAACTTATTTATGATAGCAAAAGAAGAACGTTAGGTTCAATCGAGTGCTAGCACGATTTCCTTGAACCTAATTGAATCTCATTCAGATCAATTGAACTAGATCAGTTCAATTGATGATCACCAGATTCAAACCCTTGTTTGTGTGACCCAGTTAGGTTCAGTTCTGTATGGTAATGGGATATGTCATGATCTCTATCATCGACATCATCGAAACTCCTTTCGATGGATCAGAACTCTTCTGATTCGAACAGCTAGAATGATCGATCATCTAAATCATTCTAATTGCTCCCAAAATCCACCAGTGACACCTAGCAGTATATGGTGGCAACCCATCAGAGCTGAATGCGAACCTCTTGGTGCAGCTACCTGTGTGATTAAGTTCTTCTATCTTGAGCCCCGATCAGATTAGGGTTAAGGTGAACTCGTCAAACCCTAGTCTCTGTCATATGATGTAATCATTCGATTCGAGTCCAATGTGAAAATCTAAATAGAAACTCTTTCTATTATTTCACTCTGCCATGGCCATGGACTTCTGGACTTGATTCTCATGATCATCATAGGGCTGCTCCTCTACCACCGAGGTAGATAGATTCCATCTTGATGCAATCCAGTTCCTACAATGAACATGCTATAGCCAACATACACCTCAGGGTTCCATATGGCTAGGAGACCGAGTAATGGTGTAGTCAAACTATAACACCCTCAAGGTGAACTGCCGATGCATCTCAGGTCAAAGAACCAGACACACTACTGCAGCATCGAGTCAGTCATTGACGAGAAGGTAGACTTCCCTAATGACTACTCGAGGTGGTCACGCTCAGTGCCCTCGTTCTCTAACGAGTACCTGTACTCTCGCTCCGGTGTCTCCACACCGTAGACTCAAGACTCATCTACTAAAGAGAAGCGATTGTACACCAACCTTCCGGATCAATCACCATCCTCGTGATGATCCTATGGTCGGGAGCAATTTATGAGTTAATAATGATTATTCATGTCTTAAATTTTCAACTCTTGAAAATATGAATTATCATTACCATTAACTCAAAGGATGTATCACAGACACTAAATACACATATGTGATAGAAAATAACCCATTTATTGATTTTAGTCAAAATTATAATTTTGCCCCTAGAAGTGTATTACAAGTGTCAGCCAATTCTGGCTTCTAGGGCACATATATCTAACAATCTCCCACTTGTCCTAAAGCCAATTGGCTACAAGTCTAAGTCCCATCTTCTCAAGGTGGGCTTCGATCTTCTGCTGGCCCAACGGCTTTGTAAGTGGGTCTGCCACATTATCTGCGGAGTTGACTCTCTTGACCTCGACGTAACCCTTTTCAAGGTAATCGCGGATGAGGTGGTATCACCGTTTGCTTGGAACTCTTCCAGCACAAACAGTCTGCCAGATGTCGACTTTCGATCATCTATATCGGACATGAAGTCCGAGTCTGTGTATCCCTGGACTTGGAGTTCTCCGTTACCAAAGACCAACATCATATCCTTAGTTCTTCTCAAGTACTTAAGGATACATTTCACAGAAGTCCAGTGTTCTTCACCTGGATTTGACTGATATCTGCTTGTGACACTCACAGCATGGGCTATATCAGGTCGTGTACATAGCATGGCATACATGAGGCTCCCTATTGCAGAAGCATAAGGGATCTTGCTCATGCGTTCTATTTCCTCAGGTGTGCTGGGGCACATCTTCTTGGAAAGATGAATACCATGTCTGAAGGGTATTAATCCCCTCTTAGAGTTTTCCATACTAAACCTCTTTAGTACTTTCTCTATGTACATCTTCTGTGAAAGTCCTAGCATCCTATTCGGTCTATCCCTATAGACCTTAATTCCTAGAATAAAGGATGCTTCACCTAGGTCTTTCATGGAGAATTCCTTGGACAACCACATCTTGACTGATGTCAACATGGGAATATCATTCCCAATAAGGAGGATGTCATCCACGTACAATACGAGGAAGACAACAGCGCTCCCACTGACCCTTTTGAAAACACATGGTTCCTCTTCATTTTTGATGAAACCAAACTTTTTGATCACATCATTGAAACGAGTGTTCCAGCTCCGAGATGCTTGCTTAAGTCCATATATGGACCTTTGCAGCTTGCAAACCTTGTGATCAGTATCACTGGATGTGAAACCTAGCGGCTGTTCCATATAGATATCTTCCTCAAGATATCCATTTAGGAATGCCGTTTTCACGTCCATTTGCCATATTTCATAATCGAAATAGGCTGCAACAGCAAGCAATGTGCGGATGGATTTTAGCATAGCTACTGGGGAAAAGGTATCCTGATAGTCTATGCCTTCGCGTTGACTATAACCTTTTGCCACCAATCTAGCCTTGAATGTCTCCACATTCCCATCTGCACCAATCTTTCTCTTGAAGATCCATTTACATCCAATAGGTACTATACCTTCTGGTGGATCTACCAAGGTCCAGACTTGGTTTGAGTGCATCGAGTCAATTTCTGACTGCATTGCCTCTAGCCATTTCTCGGAGTCGATATCTGATATCGCCTCGTTGTAGGTTTTGGGATCATCACCATGAGCACCATTACCTACGAGGAACATTTTCTCTACATCCTCTGAAATAATACCTAAGTATCTTTCAGGGGGACGGAAAACTCTTTCCGATCTACGAGGTGGAGGAGGTAGTGTTCTTATTGGCTCAACCTGATTTGGTTCCACTTGGTCCTTAGCTCGTTCTGCTTGTGAGACTTTCTCATCAAGCTTGATCTGCTTTCCAATGCCGCTATCTTGAATAAACTATTTTTCAAGAAAGATGGCATGTCGACTCACAATCACATTGTGGTCTTCTGGAATGTAGAAATAGTATCCTAATGACTCTTTAGGATATCCTATGAATCGAGCTCTGAAGGACCTAAACTCTAACTTGTCCGCTTGTTGTCTTTTGACATGAGCCGGACAACCCCAAATTCTGAGATGACTCAGACTTGGTTTCTTACCGTGCCATATCTCATACGGTGTGGTAGGAACGGTTTTAGAGGGAACCCTATTCAGTAGATAGATTGAAGTTAACAATGAGTGTCCCCAAAGAAAATCAGGGAGGTCTGTGAAGCTCATCATGGATCGAACCATATCTAATAGAGTCCGATTTCTCCGTTCTGAAACCCCGTTGAGTTGAGGTGTTCCTGGTGGAGTCCATTGAGAGACTATGCCATTATCCTTGAGATAGTCTAGGAATTCCCTGCTAAGGTATTCACCTCCTCGATCTGATCGAAGAACCTTAATGGGTTTTCCTAGTTTGTTTTTCTACTTCATGTCTGAATTCTTTGAACTTTTCAAAAGCTTCAGACTTGTGTCTCATAAGATACACATACCCATACCTAGACAGATCATCGGTAAAGGTAATGAAGTAGACAAAATTGCCTCTAGCCGGCACATCAAATGGGCCGCACACATCAGTATGTACTAGGGCAAGGAGATCTGTGGCCCTCTCCCCATGTCCAACAAAAGGGAGTTTAGTCATTTTGCCTTGAAGACAAGGATTCACAAGTTGGATATGACTCGGAAGTCAATGGACTCAATAGCCCATTTTTCTCCAATTTGTTGATCCTATCTTCTGCTATATGACCTAATCTCAGGTGCCATAGATATCTATCGTTTGGACTATCCCTAGGTCGTTTGGCATTCACGTTTTGCTCGATAGTTAGAACAGGTACATCAATATGTAGCTGATAAAGACCATTAATAAGGAAACCATTTGCAATTTTATTTCTTTCATAAAGAATGTTACAATGGTCCTTAAAGAAGGTGATCACATAACCTTCTTGTGCTAAGCATGAAACAGAAATCAAATTCCTGCTGGCTGCAGGCACAAAATAACAGTCTTTCAAAACTAAGTCTAAACCAGATGGTAATCGAAGAGGGTATGTTCCCACGGCTACTGCAGCAACTCTTGCTCCATTACCAATGCGTAGGATCATGTCTCCATCCCTCAGCCTCCTGCTATCCTCAAGACCCTGCATAGAAGTGCACAGATGAGCACTAGAACCAGAGTCAAGCACCCAACTGGATGCAGAAGAAATCGTAAGGTTAGACTCAATAACGAGCATACCTCCAGAAGGACCTTCCTTCTTGTTCTTCAGGGTGGCCAGGTAAGTAGGGCAGTTCCGCTTCCAATGGCCGTCGCTGTTGCAATGGAAACACTTTCCTTTGCCATCGGCCTTTTTCTTCGATTCTGCCTTCTTCTTCTTTGATCCTTCCACCTTTTGCTTTTTCACAGACTTCTTTTTCTTTCCATAAGACTTTCTTTTGGAAGAAGTCCGTTCCATAGCAAGAACTGAGCCTTTAGAACCTTTCATAGAAAGCTCAGCGGTAACCAGCATATTCATTAACTCGGCCAAGGAATTCTGAAGTTTATGCATGTGGTAATTCATGATGAATTGCCCATATGCATCAGTCAAGGATTGCAGAATAATATCGTTCTGCAGGTCCAAGTCCAACTTCACACCGAGCTTCTCAAGCTCTTCCATGTCCTTGATCATTGTCAGACAGTGATCTTGGACTGACTGCCCATCACGCATCTTAGCCTTAAAAAGTCATTTCGTGACTTGATATTTGGCTGCGCGACTCTGTTCACCAAACATCTCCTGCAGGTGAGCCAACATTTGGCGAGCAGTCCCGATATCCTCATGTTGGCGCTGGAGCTCATCAGACATCGAGCCCAACATGTAATATCTGGCCTTATTATCTTCGTCAATCCATTTTTTCAGAGACGCTCTCTGTTCAACAGATGGACGGGCTGGTAATGTGGGAGGGTCCTGGTCCAAAACATGGGTTAACTTCTCGGAACCCAAAATAATTTTGTAGTTCCTGAGCCAATCTTTATAATTGGGTCCAGTCAGTCTATGTGTGTCCAGGATACGTGCCAATGGGTTTGACGCAGACATATTCCTGTAGAGAGTCAAAGATTCTAGTTAGATACTGTAATTTTGACTTGACCAATTTATTTAGGGATTTTATTTTTAAACAAATTAGCTCCCACTATTTTCTCGGATCCCTACACTCCCTCTGTAGAGATGCAAAAATCTCCACGATTAATGATTTCTAGTGGGTGGTGCGGTCTCACCAACTGACTCATCACCTCACCTAACAGTTATTGGTGATGGGTTAGCCAATGAGTGAACAACTCTTGTTCAATGATTCTCTAATCATGGTGCACCCAAACTTGGTCTCTAATTCATGAATCTCACCGTATCCGGAATATTGATCCACTCCTTAGTTAAGTCAGACCCACCATTTGCATAGACTGGGTTCCTAATTGAGTCTCTCACCGTATCCAAAATATTGAGCCCAACTCATCCTCCAGCCCATAGCATCCAATGCCTAATAGACATGGTTGCGTCTTTCCGGTGCAACTGAGCCACTGTATCCAGCCGAGAACAATCAACCCCGGGAAGGGCCCGCACATCTACAATGGTGGAAGACCTCAGACTTAATCTTTTCTTAGGGAGAATTGATTCAGGTCTCATTAAACTAGACTTGGCTTAGTCATAACAATTATGACTAACCTAGTGGCATGGGTTAGCTCGGATTATTGACCACCTCAGATCAGAACTGTGTCAACAGATATGGCCAGGTAAGTGAGACCGGTGGAAGGAATATGCCATTAACTCGTACAAGAACGCATTCAGGTCGAGTAGCTTCCAATTAAAAACCAGTCGGTCGTCTATGCCAAACTTACCTTAGACACCAAATTGTTGAGTCAGAACCAATTGGGTTAGCCTACAATCCAGACTCTAACCTCTGAGCCTAATTAGGTCTTGCTTGATCGTGACTCGATCTTGACCCAGACTTAATCCTATTAGGCTGGTCAATTTAAGCATTGTTGATCCCATCTAACCAACTCTTGATTCGGTTTGATCAACCGCTTAGACCTAATTGAGCTACCCAAGCCCGAACCCAGTATTATGAATATGTCTTAGATCTGAAATTCTCAATTTTAGACCTAATTAATATTCCATAAACTTAATTCTTAATTAAGTAGGGTTCATAAACAAAATATGCACAATAAATCCTAGGGTTTCAGGATCTAGGGTTTTGCAGAAAGTAAGTTTTGGGTTTCTGATTAAGGACGAACACGCAGCACCCCTACACATCATAAGAACACCCCATCGAATGGGAAGAGAGGGCCTTTAAACCCTTCTTCGTTCTTATGACCGGACGGCCAAGAGGAACGCCTTAATCAGGAACATTCAATACTACAAAACAATATCAGATCTATATCATATATCTCATATATAAAGTAGATCTAATCATGGCATATTTTGCATACATCTCATGTATCAAATCATGCATATTTTCAGATCTAAATTATCTCATAATAATCTAAAAAATTAGATTTAAATTGATCTAATCAAAATAAATTCTAATCTAGACAATTATGTAGAACTATTCTACAACTAGTCTAGACATGCATCAATCATATCTCATATGATATTCAAAAATTAAATAATTTTTATTTGCTGTTTTTCAGATGTTATTATAACACTTATAATATCAAAAAATAGTAAATAAAAAGATCTAAAATATGATTTAATCAGATTAAATCAAAAATATGCAAGAACTATTCTATAGAACTATTCTATTCTAGAACTAGTCATGCATATCTTCTAATCTTAGATCCAAATTATTTAATTTTAATTTTTTCTGATTTCAGATCTGATCACATCTCATGTGACATCTGAAATCAATTATTTTTTAATTAAAATAAATTTAAAATCAGATCTAAACAATTTAGAACCATGGCTCTGATACCAGTTGAAGGGAAAATCCTGATTTCCCGGTCCAGGTTCGTTCAGATCTGATCAGATCAAGAGATATATTTCAAAAATTTTTCTCTTGATTCCAATCAGATCTTGATATGTTTCAGATCTAATTCTTATTATTTTAATAAAATAAAATTAAAAGATAAATTAAATCAAATTTAATTTACCTGATCTGGGTAATCCTATTACCCTGTTGATGATCCTGTTTGCAGCGGAAGGTTCTGGATCTTAGCCACGCAAGCGCCTGGCCTCTACCGGTATCCACTCGGGTTGGATCTGGAGATCCTCTTCTTCTCTATCACGCCTCCAAAAATCAGATCTGAATCTGATCTGGAGGATCTTCAAAACTCTTTTGAAGATGAGCAGTCGTCCTTTGCAGCAGCGCAGCCTTCTTATTTTTGATCGCCTTTCTTTGATCTGAATCGCACCAACCAAGGTCCAAAACTCCTTTTGGACGTGGAGAGCAAGGGGAGAAGAGACTATGGCATGGAGAAGGAGGGGAGAGGCAGCCTTGGGGCATGGAGAAACTATGATCATATCATATCTCTGTATCTCATGCAATCTGAGTTGGATACAGGGTCTTATTTATAGACTAGCTGTGATCCAACTCCTCTTCTTCCCAACCAATCACAACCCTTTGTGAAATCAGATCTAAATCTGATTGGTGGGAATAGAGACCCCTGGATTCCTCCTTAGAGGGCGCCTAAGACCAGTCAAAGTTGGTTCTTAGAAGAACTCTAATTGGAATCCAAAAAGGAGATGGAGTCCTTGTCCAACAAGGACTCCTAGGCGCCTCCAACTTGGGCACACGCCTAGGGTGGCATGCGCCCTTCTCCTTGCCAGGTTCTGGCAGGGGGACAGGCCCCCACCAGCTCTCCAATAGGTGCATGACATGTGGTCAAAAGTCAAAGTGTCAATGGTCAATGTTTGACCAGTCAAAGGTAGACTTTTGACCAAAGTCAAAGAACAAGAAATGGCAGGTGACCAAAAATGGCAGGTAATGTCTTACAAATAAGACAACCTTTTCTGACTTGGACAACCTCCTGTCAGACCATATGAAGGCCTCTATTTGAGCACAAACTCCTTTGGCTCAGACAGGATAACTTATTTATGATAGCAAAAGAAGAACGTTAGGTTCAATCGAGTGCTAGCACGATTTCCTTGAACCTAATTGAATCTCATTCAGATCAATTGAACTAGATCAGTTCAATTGATGATCACCAGATTCAAACCCTTATTTGTGTGACCCAGTTAGGTTCAGTTCTGTATGGTAATGGGATATGTCATGATCTCTATCATCGACATCATCGAAACTCCTTTCGATGGATCAGAACTCTTCTGATTCGAACAGCTAGAATGATCGATCATCTAAATCATTCTAATTGCTCCCAAAATCCACCAGTGACACCTAGCAGTATATGGTGGCAACCCATCAGAGCTGAATGTGAACCTCTTGGTGCAGCTACCTGTGTGATTCAGTTCTTCTATCTTGAGCCCCGATCAGATTAGGGTTAAGGTGAACTCGTCAAACCCTAGTCTCTGTCATATGATGTAATCATTCGATTCGAGTCCAATGTGAAAATCTAAATAGAAACTCTTTCTATTATTTCACTCTACCATGGCCATGGATTTCTGGACTTGATTCTCATGATCATCATAGGGCTACTCCTCTACCACCGAGGTAGATAGATTCCATCTTGATGCAATCCAGTTCCTACAATGAACATGCTATAGCCAACATACACCTCAGGATTCCATATGGCTAGGAGACCGAGTAATGGTGTAGTCAAACTATAACACCCTCAAGGTGAACTACCGATGCATCTCAGGTCAAAGAACCAGACACACTACTGCAGCATCGAGTCAGTCATTGACGAGAAGGTAGACTCCCTAATGACTACTCGAGGTGGTCACGCTCAGTGCCCTCGTTCTCTAACGAGTATCTGTACTCTCGCTCTGATGTCTCCACACCGTAGACTCAAGACTCATCTACTAAAGAGAAGCGATTGTACACTAACCTTCCGGATCAATCACCATCCTCGTGATGATCCTATGGTCAGGAGCAATTTATGAGTTAATAATGATTATTCATGTCTTAAATTTTCAACTCTTGAAAATATGAATTATCATTACCATTAACTCAAAGGATGTATCATAGACACTAAATACACATATGTGATAGAAAATAACCCATTTATTGATTTTAGTCAAAATTACAATTTTGCCCCTAGAAGTGTATTACAAGTGTCAGCCAATTCTGGCTTCTAGGGCATATATATCTAACACTTCATTCGACGAATCTTCGATTTATGTTTGCAGCTTCATTTGGATTATTTGTAAAGATTGGATACGTGTGCGGCTCTAAACAATAAAAAACTATAATAGAATCAATCACTAAATTCTCAACTCGTGCGAAGGTAAGAGATTTGATCTTTTCTCTCATCTAGATGCGATCTAGGATTTAGATCTAGAACTGTTCTAGATCTAGAAAATTGATTTGATCAATACCAAAGTATTTATTTTTAGATTTATGTATGCATTATGACATATTATAGGTACTAGATATAGAATTTAGTAATTAGATTACATACTTTTATAGATTAAATGGTTTAATCTATAACTTCCACTGTAATTTATTTTAAAAAAGTTTTAAAATTCAAGCATGAAAACATGCATGTTTTCCATCAATGGTATCATAGGATCTAGATTTTTTTATAACATGATCATGTTTATATTAAAATAAATTTAAAAATAAAATTTTAAAGATCCCATATACTGATTATAAAGTTATCCTGCTATAAGGTTTGCCCCTTATAGTAAAGAGGTTGTCCTAGTATATGCTGATCTATAAAATTAAATCTTGAATAAGTTAGATTAGATCTAAGCAAATTTATGAATTATTTTTTTAATTTTAAATTTAAAATAAATAGATATTAGATCTATTTTAGATTATTTAGATTAGATCTAAATAATATCGGATCGAATAGACTGATTATAAGATTGTCCTGTTGTAAGATTTATCCCTTACAGTGGAGAGGTTATCCTAGTATATTCTGATTTGAATAATCTAAATCATAAATATATTAGATGAGATCTAAAATAATTTATAATTTATTTTTAAATTTTAAATCTAAATTTAAATGGTTTATGATATGATCCATATGATATATTTTATGTTTAGATCTAGATCCTCTTGTTACATATGTTGATATGTAGCTTTTATTTTGAATCTAGAATATATATATATGATATATTTATTTTATAGAATTTAAATTAAGAACTTACTTTCTATAAAATCTTAGATTTAAAATCTTAGGACATGATCTAAATATTAAAATAAATTAGATCTAAAACTATATATTGAATATGATTTAATGTAAACTATTTATAATTTAAAAATATTTTAAATAATTAAATTAGAAATTACTTCTGAGGTTCCATAAATCCAAATCTATAAGCCTTGAACTTAATTAAGAATTAAGTGATTGTTTAGAATCTAGGTTTATGATTTGAAGATCCTAAGATAATTTCATAAATCATGGGTTAAAGGGTAATGGGTTAGCTTTGATTAGGTCATTAACTGGGTTAGACCTAGGGTTAGGTTAAATATAGACTAAGTTAAGAAATTGATCAAACCTAATTAATAGTTAATTAGGATTAGGTCATTTTTTTTCTTTAGATCAATTTAATAGTTGTAGTTAATCAAAGTCTATTCATCTAACAAATGAATACTAATCGTGGCTTAGTGGCTGAGCTCGAGTCTTTAGGTAGACCAAATCAAAATTGATAAATCAATTGATGTTTAAGATAAGTCTGGTATTTCCAAACTAGTAGTTTTTAATTGGTAGCCTGCTTACTTGGCCATTTTTTATGATGTCTAAGGCAAGCCTTGGTAGACCCTTCCATCGATCTCACTTACTTGGCCAATATGATTAATTAGCTTTTGATTAGGTTGCTCATTGACTCGTGCTAACCCATGTCACATAAAAAATCAGTGAGATTGATTTTATTTAATGAGACTGATCTAGGTGTCCATGGATTAATATTAATCCTAGTCCTTATCAAAGACTTGAGAAGTCAATAGAAGGACTTGACTTGGTAAAGTCAGTGAAAGCAAATTAGTCCATGTCCTTTCTATCCTTAAATCATTAATAATTTAAATTTTTTAAAATTATTAGATCCTTAAAATAATAAAGTTATGGAGATAATTGAGTCATAGCCTCGCATTAAGTTGGATGATAATGAGTCCATTAACTCAATAATCATTGAAGGCCCAAAAGCCTGGTGCTTATTGACTAATAAAATTATCATTCATAATATGATAACTTGATAGTGTCTCTCTAATAGTGGTTAGGTTGACCAACTATAGTTGGGCTTAATCATTCGTTGGTTAGATGCACCAAATATGGTCATGTTAATGGTTGGACCAAATTGGATCCTTACAGTAGAGGCTAAAGCCTACTAATTAGATTTTTAGGATAAAATTAAATTACTAGAAGTTGTTTGAAGAAATAATTGATTAATGAATCTATCCGTAGATGTACATGGATTGATCGACCAAAATCAGGCTTATGTGCAGTCTATGTGGATTCTAATACCTACTAGAAAATTAAAGTAATATCCCAAATTAGAGGTATCGGCTATCAATTCGAATAAAATAGTGGAAAAATCTTTAGACTAAAGTCCAAATCTTTAGACTTAAAATAATTCATATACATTAGGTCATTGATCTCTTTTCTCATAGAATAATGCTAAATCCTAATTGCTCCAATCACTATCAAACAGTGATGATTTATAGGATCCAACTTTGATAATTAATATTAAAAATTAAATTTAGTTCAGCAGTATGAATAGATTAATACTGGAGCTTCTGAGTCCAGTCAAAACAATAAGTCCAATATTGATCCAAATCAAGCATAGTACTTCTACTGTTAGAAGCAGTGCCATAGGAAGAATAATTGTCTTACTTTTCTTGACCATAACATGCTGAATAAGAGAAAGCAGCAAGAGTTGCTTATCAAGGATGTTATATGATAACATCTTAAAATTTCTCTATATATAATTTTGCTACCTGGGTATCAGATACCGGTAGTCCTATGCAATTTATTATAAGGACTATAGGTAAGTTGAATATTTGAAAATGGTAATAAATATCTAAATATTTAGGATGAAAGTTTTATTTTAATCCTAGCTTTAGAAATTATCAAGCTTATTTTCAAAAGATGTCATTTTGAGTGATTGTCACTATTGTCCATCATTTATGATAAATATAATCTCTGTTGGCCTTTTGGTCAAAGATGGTTATCATTTATCAATAAAGAAGATTGTTGTGATATTATTATGAATAATATTACAATAATACATGTACAATAAAAAAAATGATATTTAACATTTATATAATCTGTTAAGTATAATGTACATATTTAATAAATACCCAAGTTAGATTATATCATGGATGTTTAGATTTGGCATTATAGGCTTAGTCATTTTAACAAGAATAGGATAAACAAGTTAGCTTGAGTGAAAAATCTCGACATCAATGATTGTGATTCATTGATAACCTGTGAGTCTTATCTTTTTGAAAAGATGATAAAGTTATCTTTTACTAAAAAAGGTGAAGGAGCCAATAAAGTTCTAAGTCTCATACATAGTGATGTATATAGACCTATGAACTCAAGTGCCAGAGAAAGATATCAATATTTTATTACAGACGACCTATCTGTGCATGGATGCATCTAGCCTAAATCATTTAAAATGTTCAAACGATTTAATAATGAAATAGAAAAATAAACTAAAAATGATATTAAAACTCTTCGATTAAATCGAAGAGGCGAATACTTATCCAGTAAGCTTGTGATATATCTAGGAGAGAATAGGATTCTCTCTCAGTAGATTCCTTTTTGAAACATAGTATATCAAAAAGTAGAAATTAAACTTTGTTAGACATGGTTCAATCCACGATAGGGTTCACTAGTCTGCCTATTTCAAGATTGTGCTCTTGTGACTATTTATTTTACTCTAAAAATTTACACCAAGTAAATTTATTGCAAAGACTCCATATGAGATATAGATCGGGTATAGATCTAGACTCTCTCACCTTTGGATTTGGGGTTGTCTAGCCTACATCAAGTATTTGCACATAGATAAACCTGGAAACTAGTCTCATAGGTGTATGTTTATAAGGAATTATTAGTTCTACCATGCTGAAGAATATAAGATGTTCATCAGTAGTAAGGCATTCTTTTAGAAAAATTAGTTTCTTAAAGAAAAAATTGATGCTTGTCAAGTTGAACTTGAAAAGTTTGACTGATAGAAAATGAACCGACAAAATCTTGTAAACCTACAGTATCGAATTTGATCAGATCAAATCCGAAACCCATTAAAATGACACCTTTAAGGAGATTCGGTAGAGTACCACATTAGCTGAATAGATACTTCAATATCTTGGTTCGGGACAGTGATCCTGTTGAGCTCGATTAGAATAATAAGAATTCGATCTCCTATAAGGATGCAATACAGTGGTCTGACTTTGAGAAGTGGCTTGGAGCCATATAATCAAAATCGAAGTCCATGAAAATCAATAGTGTGTGGACACTGGTTGATTCACTTGAAGGGATAAAATTTATTAGATATGAATGGATTTTCAAAAGGATCAGAGTAGTGCGACAGGAAGTTAGAGACCTATAAAGCCCATTTTGCTATCATCTTAGAATTCAAACATATGTTTTTAATGTATGCCTTCATTATGAATAAAGATAAATCTTGCATTTATAGGTGGGCAAAATATTCTATAGTGTTATTCCTTATTTGTCTATGGATGAAATTCTCTTAATCAAAAATAGCATTCCAGCATTGCAAGAAATAAAGGTTTGGCTGTCATTTAATTTCTCCATGTTCAAGATCAGATATGATATACTCACTAAGGATAGTAAGTAGATACCAATCTGATCTAAATAAGAACCACTGGAAGATTGTATAGATAATCCTTAAGTATTTAAAAAATACTAAGATATAGTGACTCAAATATGGAGATACTGACTTAAAACTTATGGATGTTTTGATTTCAATTTTTAGTCAGATCAAGATGATAGCAAGAAAGTATCGGGTCATACCCTAATTATAGGAGCAATCTGCTGGAAAGATTCCAAGTAGAATACTGTAGCCTATTCAATTAGTAATGTAGAGTACATAATGGCATATGATGCTGCCATATAAGCTATGTAGTTATTGAGGTTCATTAGCAGATTGAGAGTGGCACCCTCCACCGATGGTCTAGTCCTATCATAGCATTGGAGCCATAGCTCAGGCTAAAAAATTGAAGGACCAGCATATGCTGCATCGCTATCATCTTTGATTTTAGATCAGGATAACATCAATTTTTGGAAGATCAATGAAAAAGAACAACTTGACTGACCCATTTGCTAAGGCCTCAAAACTAAGAAGTTCTACGAACTAAAGTGAAAGATAGGATATTTGATATCATTTTGATTGGCTTTAGTTTAAGTGAAAGTTATTGAAAAATATGTCTTAAAGTCAATTATCTAAATTGTAGATGATTGAAATCTGTATATGAATTTTCTAATAATAATAATTATTTAGCTGGTTCATCATCGAAGTTCTATCATTCTTAAATGAACTCCTAAATTATGATGAAGTTCTTAGAACCATAATCAATCGATAAAGAAGAATTTATCGGATGGTTCTTAAACTGTTTAACAAAGATGATAACTTATCGAGTGTAGATCATTGTATGCCATATGCATTGGTTATCCTCATAACCAAGTGGTATGGAGATACTGGTATGTCATTTAGATGAGATGTAGGAGTACATCTACACTGAATGTGACCAATGTAGTACTCTACTATCAAGAGTAGCTAGCTAAGGCTAATGGAGATAAGTGTTCCTTTGATCTAAGATCACCATAGTGACTTACAAGCAACTCACTGTATTTTGATACTAGACTATCTGTAGTTTTAATATACATTCAAAAGAATTTTGGATACAGTCAAGTACTTATAAAGTCAGTGTGTGAGTCAAGATGGGATTGACCAGTCCTGATTAACTTCAAGAAGAGAATGTCTCGCTATATTTCAATTTAGCAAAATCTAGGCTTGGATAATCCTCGTAAGGAGTCACGAAATTTGCAAAATTTTGAAACATAATAGAGATAACTTGTATAAGTGTTAATAGCTTACTTAAAGTTGTCTTGAGCATTATTGGTTAAAGGGATGAATTATATGGTAACCATGGGCCAAGATTCTAAGAATGTTATTTTGCATACATTCGACCTATCTAGATGTCGGGTACCATTGATAGATGGTCATTTTGATTAGTATAGAAATTAATTTTTATGCTATCAGCTTAGGTTCGAACCTATGAGATCATACACATAAGAGATTGTAACCTGTTCAGATGGTTAACCAATGATTAAGAATCGTTCTAAGGTCAAATAATCAATGCGATTGATGTTTGACGTAAAGCAAGTATTGTGGAGGATTGATTAGCAATTAAATTGCTAATTGGCTTAATTTGATTGAGCTATCAAGCTGAGATCAAGTCTAATTGAATTAGATTTAATTAAAATTAATTTTGACTTAAGTGGGTGAAGACCAATTGGTTTATTGGATAAGCCAATTTCAAGGGAGAACATGTCCTTATTGGACTAGGACTTGAATGCACCTAATTTTAAATTAATTTAAAATTTAAATTAGATTTGAATATGGTTTAAACTTGACTTAATTAGATTTTTAGTTGAACTAGGATCATCCATAATTAGGCTTGCACTAATCCTATTTTAATTGAATTCAAAATTATTTTGACCTAGTCAAATAGGAGCAGTCCTAGTTGGACTAGGATTCTGTCACTTTCCTTGTGCCTAAGAGAACCCACGCCCATCCTTTTAATTCTAGATCTCTACTTGTATTTCTCCATGCCTAAGGAAGATTATTCCATGCCCTCTTATCTGATGGATTTGGGTTTAGTTTTGAATTGGTCAAACTAGTAAGTGGTTAAGCAATGGATGGAGTTTTAAATCACCTAAACTCTCTCTCCTTGGAAAGAAATCTCCATGCCATCACCAAGGCCACGTCCTCTATTATTTTTGCACTCCTTATTTCTTCTTTTTGTGCATGAGTTTCTGATTCCATACGCCAAACAAATAAGGGGTGGCATCCAAGAGTTGGATGCCACCTTAACTACCTTGTTTTGAATCCCTATTATTTAGGTGTTTGACCTAGTCTCCCAAAAATTGTGGCACCTCCTATTTATTAGGGTATGGCAAGAGAGAGCTTGAGTTTTTCCATGCAAAAAGTAGAGAAAGAAGTGGAGAGGGCACTGGGAGGTTGGGCACCTACTTCCAAGGGCATGGAGGGTTCATTAGGATACAACAGTTTGATGTCTTCAAGAGAGAAAGGTAAGAGAAAAAAATTGTATTCTCTTAGATGTTTCTTTCTAATCCTTTATGTCCTTTACTTTGTGAAATTTTTTATGAGTAAAATCAGAAAAGAAAGGAGAGAAGGCATGGAGGAAGGATGCTCCAAGAAGTTGGGGCATGGTGGTCCTTTTGGATATGATCTGATAATGCTCTAATGAGAGAAGAAGAAAAGAAGAAAGATCTTCGCTTAAGATTTTCTTGAGAACCATTCTTCTCTATTTATTTATAAGATTTTTTTATAAGAAAATTCAGAGAATGCTAGATCTAAAAGCATGAAAAAAATCTAGAGGAGAAGGTCTTCTCTTATCCTAGCATAGAGATATTTTTAGGACATCAATTGTTGATAACCTAAAAGAGAAGATCTATCTTCTCTTAGAGTATTTTTTTCTTATTTTTTTACTTTTATTTTTTGGAAGATCCAAGGATTGGATTTCTTTCTTACTCCTCTTATTCTTCATCTCTTGGAGTATCCAAGAGATTAAAAAAATAATTTTTAGATTAACCATCAGGAGGGATCCATGAGAAGCTAGCACTTTGAGCGGGTCTTCATTCAACGAACCTCCGATTTGTGTTTTCAACTTCATGTGGATTATCTATAGAGGCTGGATGCATGTGTGGCTCTGAGCAATAAAGAACTACAATAAAATTAATGAAGGAGAAATCCTGATTTTTCAGTCTAGGTTCGTTCAGATCTGATCAGATCAAGAGATATATTTCAAAAATTTTTCTCTTTGATCTGTATCAGATCTGGGATATTTCAGATCTAATTTTTATTATTTTAATAAATAAAATAAAATAAGAATAAATTAAATCAAATTTAATTTACCTGATTTGGGTAATCCAATTACCCAATGATGATCCTATATGCAGCGGAAGGTTTTGGATCTAGCCATGCAAGCATCTGACCTCTATCGGTATCCACTCGGATTGGATCTGATTTGAGTCTCTCATCGTATCCAAAATATTGAGCCCAACTCATCCTCCAGCCCATAGCATCCAATGCCTAATAGATATGGTTGCATCTTTCCGGTGCAACTGAGTCACTGTATCCAGCCAAGAACAATTAACCTCGGGAAGGGCCCGCATGTCTACAATGATGGAAGACCTCAGACTTAATCTTTTCTTAGGAAGAATTGATTCAGGTCTCATTAAACTAGACTTGGCTTAGTCATAACAATTACGACTAACCTAGTGGCATGGGTTAGCTCAGATTATTGACCATCTTAGATCAGAACTGTGTCAACAGATTTGGCCAGGTAAGTGAGATCGGTGGAAGAAATATGCCATTAACTCGTACAAGAACGTATTCAAGTCGAGTAGCTTCCAATTAAAAACCAGTCAGTTGTATGTGCCAAACTTACCTTAGATACCAAATTGTTGAGTCAGAACCAATTGGGTTAGCCTACAATCCAAACTCTAACCTTTGAGCCTAATTAGGTCTTGTTTGATCGTGACTCGATCTTGACCCAGACTTAATCCTATTAGGCTAGTCAATTTAAGCATTGTTGATTCCATCTAACTAACTCTTGATTCGGTTTGATCAACCACTTAGACCTAATTGAGCTACCCAAGCCCGAACCTAGTATTATGAATATGTCTTAGATCTGAAATTCTCAATTTTAGACCTAATTAATATTTTATAAACTTAATTCTTAATTAAGTAGGGTTCATAAACAAAATATGCACAATAAATCCTAGGGTTTCAGGATGTAGGGTTTTGCAGAAAGTAAGTTTTGGGTTTTTGATTAAGGACGAACACGCAGCACCCCTACACATCATAAGAACATCCCATCGAATGGGAAGAAAGGGCCTTTAAACCCTTCTTCATTCTTATGACCGGACGGCCAAGAGGAATGCCTTAATCAGGAACATTCAATACTACAAAATAGTTTTAGATCTATATCATATATCTCATATATAAATCAGATCTAATTATGGCATATTTTGCATACATCTCATGTATCGAATCATGCATATTTTCAGATCTAAATTATCTCATAATAATCTAAAAAATTAGATTTAAATTGATCTAATCAAAATAAATTCTAATCTAGATAACTATGTAGAACTATTCTACAACTAGTCTAGACATGCATCAATCATATCTCATCTGATATTAAAATTAAATAATTTTTATTTATTATTTTTTAGATGTTATTATAATACTTATAATATCAAGAAATAGTAAATAAAAGGATCTAAAATATGATTTAATCAGATTAAATCAAAAACATGCAAGACTATTCTATAGAACTATTCTATTCTAGAACTAGTCATGCATATCTTCTAATCTTAGATCCAAATCATTTAATTTTAATTTTTTTCTGATTTTAGATCTGATCACATCTCATGTGACATCTAAAATCAATTATTTTCTAATTAAAATAAATTTAAAATTAGATCTAAATATTTTAAAACCATGGCTCTGATACCAGTTGAAGGGAAAATCCTGATTTTTTGATCCAGGTTTGTTCAGATCTGATCAGATCAAGAGATATATTTTAAAAAAATTTTTCTTTGATCTATATTAGATCTAAAATATTTTAGATCTGATTCTTATTATTTTAATAAATAAAATAAAATAAGAATAAATTAAATTAAATTTAATTTACCTGATTTGGGTAATCCAATTACCCAATGATGATCCTGTATGCAGCGGAAGGTTCTAGATCTAGCCACGCAAATGCCTGGCCTCTACCGATATCCACTCGAGTTGGATCTGGAGATCCTCTTCTTTTCTATCACGTCTCCAAAAATTAGATCTGGATATGATCTGGAGGATCTTCAAAACTCCTTTTGAAGATCAGCAGTCATCCTTTGCAGGAGTGCAGCCTTCTTATTTTTGATCGCCTTTCTTTGATCTGGATCGCACCAACCAAGCTCCAAAACTATTTTGGACGTGGAGAGGAGAGGGAGAAGAAGCTTTGGTGTGGAGGAGGAGAGGAGAAAAGGCCTTTGGGCATATGGAAACTCTTATCTCAATCAATCTTTGAGTTGGGTGCAGGGTCTTATTTATAGACTACCTATGATCCAACTTCCCTTCTTCTCAACCAATTACAACCCTTTGTGAAATCAGATCTAAATATGATTGGTGGGAATAGAGTCCCTTGGATTCCTCCTTAGAGGGCACCTAAGACCAGTCAAACTAGATTCTTAGAAGAACTCTAATTGAAATCCAAAAGGGAGGTAGAGTCCTTGTCCAACAAGGACTCCAGGGCGCCTTCAACTTGGGCACACGCCAAGGGTGGCGTGCACCCTCCTCCTTGCCAGGTTCTGATAGGGGGACAGGCCCCCACCAGCTCTCCAATAGGTGCATGACATGTGGTTAAAAGTCAAAGTATCAATGGTCAACCTTTGACCAGTCAAAGGTAGACTTTTGACCAAAGTCAAAGAACAAGAAATGACAGTTGACCAAAAATGGCAGGTAATGTCTTACAAAATAAGACAATCCTTTTTGACTTGGACTACCTCCAGTCAGACCATATGAAGGCCTTTGATTGAGCACAAACTCCTTTGGCTCAGATAGGACAACTTATTTATGATAGCAAAAGAAGAACGTTAGGTTCAATCGAGTGCTAGCACGATTTTCTTGAACCTAATTGAATCTCATTCAGATCAATTGAACTAGACCAGTTCAATTGATGATCATCAGATTCAAACCCTTATTTGTGTGACCCAGTTAGGTTCAGTTCTATATGGTAATGGGATATATCATGATCTCTATCATCGACATCATCGAAACTCCTTTTGATGGATCAGAACTCTTCTGATTCGAACAGCTAGAATGATTGATCATCTAAATCATTCTAATTGCTCCCAAAATCCATTAGTGACACCTAGCAGTATATGGTGGCAACCCATCAGAGCTGAATGTGAACCTCTTGTTGCAGCTACCTGTGTGATTCAGTTCTTCTATCTTGAGCCCCGATCAGATTAGGGTTAAGGTAAACTCGTCAAACCCTAGTCTCTATCATATGATGTAATCATTCAATTCGAGTCCAATGTGAAAATCTAAATAGAAACTCTTTCTATTATTTCACTCTGCCATTGCCATGGACTTCTGGACTTGATTCTCATGATTATCATAGGGCTGCTCCTCTACCACTGAGGTAGATAGATTCCATCTTGATGCCATCCAGTTCCTACAATGAACATGCTATAGCCAACATACACCTCAGGATTCCATATGGCTAGGAGACCGAGTAATGGTGTAGTCAAACTATAACACCCTCAAGGTGAACTGCCGATGCACCTCAGGTCAAAGAATCAGACACATTACTGCAGCATCGAGTCAGTCATTGACGAGAAGGTAGACTCCCTAATGACTACTCGAGATGGTCACGCTCAGTGCCCTCGTTCTCTAACGAGTATCTGTACTCTCGCTCCGGTGTCTCCACACCATAGACTCAAGACTCATCTACTAAAGAGAAGCAATTGTACACCAACCTTCCAAATCAATCACCATCCTCGTGATGATCCTATGGTCGGGAGCATTTTATGAGTTAACAATGATTATTCATGTCTTAAATTTTCAACTCTTGAAAATATGAATTATCATTACCATTAACTCAAAGAATTTATCACAGATACTAAATACACATATATGATAGAAAATAACCCATTTTATTCATTATAGTCAAAAATTATAATTTTGCCCCTAGAAGTGTATTACAAGTGTCAGCCAATTCTGGCTTCTAGGGCACATATATCTAACAATCAATCATAGAGTTCTCGACCCATGCGAAGATAAGAGATTTGATCTCTTCTCTCACCTAGATGCGATCTAGGGTTTAGATCAGAACTGTTCTAGATCTTGGGTATTAATTTGATCAATACCAAAGCATTTATTTTAGATTTATGTATGCATTATGACATGTTGTAGGTCCTAGATGTAGGATTTAGTAATTAGATTACATACTTTTATAGATTAAATAGTTTAATCTATAACTTTCGCTATAATTTATTTCAAAAAAATTTTAAAATTCAAGCATGAAATCCTGCATGTTTTTCATCACATAACTTCTCCATGCCATACCCCACCTCCACCCCTTAGTGCCTGTGGTTCTCATCATCAACACCCCAACCCAACCTTGCGGCTACTGGCCTCGAGGGACCGTCGTTGTGGCCACCACCATGGGAGATGAGATTGGAGCTCAAGCGGGAGAGAGACTAGGGACTCAGAAGAGGGGCATGAAACCTAGGAGAATTTGAGGGGCTTGTTGATGCCGCCGGTGATGGGGCAAGATTGGAAGATGGGAAGAGGGGTTTTTAATCACCCTTATTTTTGGATGGATGAATAAGAGGGATTCAGGAAGAGGGATTTTATCAGGTTGTTCATCATTGAGATTGTGAATTGGATAATTGACTTGGCCCAACTCATAAATGGCTAAACCCATTTGAGATCGGACTATTGATTGGGCTATTAATTAGGCTTTTCAGGCTGTTAATCAAGCTAAAATTTGGACTCGAGCTTTGAGCTGAAATTTGGGTTTAGGTTAGGCCAAAAGTTTACCCAAGCCCGGCACGAAAGATAAACAGGCCCTATAATTAGGTCCAAGCCTGGCTTGAATTATTTCGGGTCTAGCTCGAAGCTTAACCCAAAATTGAGTGAGCCGAATGGACCCCAAACCAGCCCAAGCCCAGTTCCAGTCCTAGCCTTTTTAATTGAAAGTATTCAAGAGGCATTTCAAGGTTAACTCAAAGTCAAATATACTAAAAGTAATTTGAGCTAGAAATTTACCCTGTACTAACTTTGATAATGCTATCTTTGTTGGTTATGCGCGCTAGATTGTAACTTACCCTATTGTTGACTTGACGTGTAGAATTTAAAATCATTAGATGTGAGCCAAATGTCATCTTCTATTCTTCCTTGGAGTAGTTTACAAGCGGTCTAGAGATCTCTTGAGAGTCTAGTTATAGTAAGAGATTTAGATTGGGCCTTCATTCTTATTCCAATACATTTTCTAGTGCATCCATGACTATTCATTTATTTGTGATCATTTTTGACTCTTTATTTTAGTCTTTTAAAAATCTCAATCTTAAATTTTATGTACATCTAGGATCTAAAAGCTATAGGGTCAAACATCTCCAACCTGTGCTAGGAGAGCTCTGCAAGAGCCAAGTATAGAGAAGTATCTAAATTTGCAATAAGCAAACAACATAGTTTCATGGTCTTCCTAATAGTCATGTTAGGGTCTATACAAATAGCAAATAAATCAAGGGAAGGAATATTTAACAACAGGGCCTCCTTCCATGGATCCTTCCACGAAATAAGAAAACATACTTTAGTGATCATAAAAGTCATCACTAGAAGTCCAAATCTCATCATTAAAAGTTCCAATGATAAGATTATGGTTCTTATGACATTGTGGTGTACACCTACATCGCTAAAACTTTCTGACAACAAAATCGATATGGTCACTCAAACCTAGCCTTAAGTTGCAAGGCTCGATCAAGTTTGATATCACCCAACTAGAATGATCAATTTTTAATGACTTAGGCCAATTCCTTCTTTGAAAAGATATTTTATACTAAATTATGGAAGTCTTGACTCAAACTCCTAACTAATGAAACAGGTTTTGGCCTCTAAAATTGCAAAATAGATCATCAACTTGTAACAAAAGTTTAATAAAATATATATTATAAAATTATCTATAACAATTTTGATGAAATTTATTTTATAACCTAAGATCCAGGCTCTAGAGTGTCTTGGTCTATCCTCTACCCCCCAAAACCCTATTCTCTAAGATTGCAAAAGTACCTATAGAAAGACATAATAAATATTAAGGAATCACACTTGTTCTAGCATTTTTTATTACCTTAAGAAATAATTAAAATTTTCTTGATCTAATTCCTCTTAGCAATATTGGATGTTAGAAATCATATAAATAACCACTTTATTTGTGAAATAAAAATTATAATTAAAATAATTAATTTTTAATATATAAACTAACTTTAATGGTTAGGCATATTTTTATATCATATTTATTTTTAATATATTCTTATTTTTAAATATGTTTTGGCATAACCCTATTATGATTAAGTTTCACAATTATGATTTTGTATTCATTTAATATAGTTAATATTTATTTATATAATTGAATACCCACTAAATATGATAAATAATCATAATAATATAATAAAACTTCATGCAAAAGTAATTAATTATTAAACTTTTGGACTATAATTAGATGGTATTGTTAATCTAAATTAAAATCAATAATTAGAAATATCCTCAAATAGAAGTTATAAGAAAAAATAATTAGATACCACTTTAACTTAGAGCCTGTTTTACTTAACACCCCTCAAGTTTGAAAAGTTTCAAAGTAGTTACTAAAGTTAGTCAAGTGGTTCCACTACCCATTTTCATTTATCATAGCTTATGGGATTTAAAAAGTGATGGTCATGTGAGACTTTTAGGACTGAAATACCTTGATGATCATATGGTTGAAGGTGGTGAGATCGAAGCTGGTGATGTGATCTTTAATCTACATATGATTTATAACCATGTGAATGTAGGAGATAGAAAGGATGGCAATGATGAGGAGGGCAGTGTAGGGGATGTTGCAAATGGAATCATAGCATGGCCAAGGTTGATGAAGAAGAGGAGGTTAGTCATGCGAGAGAGGAGGGATGGAAAGGAGAAGATGTCAATAGTAAGGAGAGATGAGAAGTGGAGGGGATGGGGCTTATGATCAAGTAAGAAAGAAAGGAGGGATGAGAAGAATAGTGGGGTTTAAAGAAGAGATAATGGAAGAGAAGGAGATGGTAGGAGTAGATGAGGCTCGAGGCAAGGTTAGATAGAGAGGAGGGATGAGAGGATAGATGAGGATAACTATGGTGTTTAGAGAGGAGGAGGTGGTAATAGAAGGTCGAGTTCGAGTGGGGCTTAGGATTAGGTTAGATGAACGGAAGGGATGGAGAAGAGAGTTGAGGATGATGGTAGGGTTTAAAAAAAAAGGAGATGTTAGAAGAGACATAGGTGGTGGCAGTGGATATATAAGATTCAAGTAGGATTCAAGACCAGATTAGATGGAGCAAAAGGATGAGGATGGTAGAGGGTTTAGAGAAGAGAAGGAGAATGCATTGGAAGAGGAGGAAGTGGTTGGAGTAAAGAGGGCAAGTGTGGGACCAAGTTAGATAGGAGGAGATGTTGAAAAAAGGTGGTGGTAGGAATGAGGATGGATGAGAAAAAGAAAAAAGAGAAAATTTTTTGATAAATGAGCATTGGTGAGGGAAAAATTATCCTTTATCACGTTGTCATAGTGGTATTAGATGTCGGATGGTCCTTGGAACTATATTAAGCCATTTAACTAACTTCATGAATTACTTTGAAAATTTTTAAGCTCGAGGATACTAAATGAAATTGGTTCTGAGTTGGTGTATCTAAATAATTTCTCCAAAATTTACATTCCTTTTTTCTATGTATTACTATGGAGAGTTTTTTAAAATAGTTTGTCAGATTAATTTAAAATTGATTCTTTTATGATTATATATTTATATGATAATGAAAAAATTTTTATAAAGAATCATTTATGGTGATCACAAGAAAATCGTATCTACTATGATGACTTTTCTTGTTACAAAAAGTCTTTAATGACAACAAATAATATTGCTAAAGTTTTATCTAATATTTTATTGATATATTAATAAAATAATTTTATAATGAAAAAATAATTATCATGAAAATCATTTATAGGTGACAATAAAATAAGCATCACAAAACCCTTGAAGGCATTTATGACAATAGAAAAATTGTCATAGAACTCAACTATAGGTAATGATCTATCATCAAAAAAAAAAAAGTCATAGATGCTCTTGTGTTGGTAATTTTTGTCATAGAAAGGCCTTAGCTGTAAATAATTAAATTCTAAAATTAACATTTATGATGATATGTTTGTCATAAAAGATACCAACAATTTTTTAATTGCTGATAATTATTAGTTGTCATCATGAATTAGAAATTTTTAGTGAGACAACAATTTATGTTGTCACAAATAAATCTTCACACTAAAATAGTTTTCTTGTAATGCTAGAATCAGATTTTTTTTGCAATATTAATCTAGCGTGTACAAAATGCTGCAGTGCATACTTTCATTGAAGTGAAGGATTCCTCTCTAAAAAATTAATTAGATGGATTCTAATATATTGCTATTCATTAAAAAAGGCCTTTAAGTATACCATATTTGTAAAATAATCTTTTGCCAAAGTTGTGGGTTTTGACAACTGATAATAAGTCTCATCTTCACTTGCTAAGCAAAACAACATTCATTGGTGGTCCTTTATTCTTAGTCCATGAACATGTTTTTGATATTTGCATTGCTTCAATTTGGCAAGGAAAAGGTTTTCTGATATAAAGTTTTTCCTTTCTAGAAGAATGACTTCTCAATCTCATCAATTTTTATGTGAGTGACCCACTTTGAAAGTGGTAGAACTTGCATTAAATACTGGGGAATAATTGATATAACAAAGTTGTCAAGGGTCAAATCTTTCACGTAGCAAGCGTTAGGATTGGAAATAAGCTTTGGCCGGCTGGAAGCCCTTGGAGCCAAGCCAACTTTAGGTTGTGCTATAGGTTAGGCACAAAAAATACCAAGCGGGTTTGAACTCAAACATAGAGTCAATTTGTTTTTTAAGCCAGACTGGGTATATTATTGGCCCACCCTCGCCTGAGCCCAAATTTAGGTCGAAATCCAGTCTGATTCAATTCCAAAATGGGTCTATTCTTCTCATCTAGGCTGCTAGTCTAAAATTTGCCAAAGAGATCAGTTTTATGGACTTTATTGATTTTGCTCTTTGCCAATTTTTCTATTGATCGTGTGTATTTATATGAAGCTTATGATTATTTCTAAAGCCCTTGTCATACATTAAAAAATAGGTTTTTGATGGGCTTAAGGTTACAAAAGCAACATTGATGGATGGTTTCTTAGCTCACATTGTTGGCAAGGTTTGGGCGATGAGTACCATTGGAAATTTTGTTCTAATGGTCATGGAATTATAATGTTCAAAGGATAAAGCAACCAGAGGAATGTGAGTTAAGAGTTGTGCCAGCCTTTTGATTTTATTATCTTCATTAATCTGACAGAAGGTAAAGGATAAATAAAGATTGGATATATAATGCATTCAAATAGTTGTTTATTTATTTATTTATATGAACTACATATTATAACTACTATAAGAAAATAGATTATTAGCGATGGCTTAATACCAACACTAATTAGCGATGGACTTCCATCACTAATACTATTAGCGATGGACTTCTGTCGCTAAAAGCTCGTCGAAAATAAGATTATCGCTAATTATTATTATTAATGACGTAAGAACTCTATCGCTAATATGAATAATTAGCAACGATATTAATGACAATAAAGCCATCACTAATACATTTTTATTTTAATTTTTTAATTAAAATTATTAGCATTGGCATTGCTGATGCTAGCACTTTTGGTGATAGTCTTTACCGACACGTGATGCATCTCTAATGCCATCGCTAATATACATCTAATCTTTTTTTCTTAATTAAAACTATTAGCGATAGTAATACCAATACTGATGCCATCGATAATAGTCTTTACTAATGCATAATGGCGTCTCTAATGCCATTACTAATAGTATTTTATTTTTTTAATTATAATTAATTTTTTAAAAATATATTTTAATCATAGTAATAAGTAATTATATTTTTTTAAATCTATTATAAATAAAATAATAATTATTTATAGTAATCATAAATATAAAATTAATTATATTATATTAAAAATATAAATTATATAATTTTATAAATTTATACTACTCTACAAGTATCAAAATTATATATATATATATATATATATAAATCATATAAGATCTTCCTCCTCGTCCTCCTCATTCTCCTTTTACTGCTGTACGTCCTCTCCAGCAGTTGGCAGATGAGAGCTGGATGTCCCAAAATCCTATAATGAAGAAAATTAGAATATTATTAAAAGTTTCGATACTTAAGCATATATGTCGATATGGAGGCATATATTTCGATATACTACTTCGATTCTCGAACAAATTATTCCTATATATTTTATTTGATGATACGGAGCTATAAACACCTTTGGTCCATCAATTGGATGGTTAGGTTGAATTTTTATTCCTTAGGTCTCCTTTTTGGACTCAAGCCTAACTTTATGAAGCTTTTAAATATAAAAATTAAAAATAAGTGAAGAAAATTATTATTAAATTTATATGCTGTGATGGCTATGATAACAAGTCCAGATGTGAGTCCTAGAGAATCTCAACAACCATAACGTGAATAATATCTCAAAAGCTCAGAGGTCATTGGTTTCAAAGTCTCTGTACGACCGCCTCCATATGTGCATTACACCACGTTTGGGTCATCAAGATCTGAGAGGGGGACATCGAAGAGTATCGAGTTGTTGGAGGGTCGAAGCTATAGCCAAATCTTATAACCCAACTTCTACTCACCTCTCCAGTGGTCTTGAGCCATCCCTCGAGGACAAAAAGGTGCTGACAGGATGGGTCCTCACCATGCCGCGATACGAGATACTCCATATAATCCATCTATATAGTTTTAAAATTTATCAGTCCATACATATCAGTATATATAAAAATTTAATAATAATATTTTAAGTTATTACCATGATCTACCGAGATCTAATATCTAAGTAATCATCAATCCTCCTAGACTGGTGTGTGGCCTTCCAAATCTACACTGCTCTAGTGCACGACCCAGCTACCATATCTATAATAAATAAATAATAAAATTAAATAAATTAAAACATACATATGATTAATTTAATATAAATTTAATTTAAGTATTGAATTTTTATCAATCCATCGGCCGTAACATGTGTACCAATAGAGCCACCTATGTGCTTGATCGAAACTTGCTGGACAATCTAATTCTGTTGTACCCTCTGCCACCTACTAGAGCACTCCTTAGTGCTCTACCAGTCACAAACGGCCTTGCATATGTCCATCCTCATCTAGTGGTCTATGTAAGACTTTCAGTTCGATGGTGACTTAGAACTAAAGTGCGCTATGGCAGATTGTTTAAAACTGTATATATAGCCTATCCTTGAGCCTACATGTGGCTACCTCCTTGAAGGTCTAACAGCCAGCCTCCTCATCATGAGGAGTCTCGAATCGATAGTATTCTTACAAGTATAAGCAAGCATGTATTAATAAATAGAATACAAACCTATTGCGAATTTAAAAATTAAATATCTTTGACTTACTAGAAACATCTTCCAGGCTACATCACGAGCCCTCGATGGCCAACTGGAGAACTCATTGATCGGTCTCAACATCAATCATCGAATGATCCCAGTAACCACACGAGGCACTCTAAGCTCTCTAAATATGCTGCAAAATTAATTTTGAATAATAAATGTTAAATTCTAAAATGGCTAAATTTTAAATATATTCAATAAAGATATAGTACTTATGAGCGGCTTTGAATGTGGATGAGCTCTCTATCCTTCGGTGGAGTCGAAGGTGCCATGAGCAAGGCGGGTCCTCTACCACTCCGCTGACTTTGAGAGCCAAATGCTGCTCTGTGTGACCTATAGGATCACTGGTGATCCCACGTCATTTGAACCTGACAGTATCAAGATATCATAAAGAATGTTATATTAGATAATAAAGAATAAAATAATATAAAAGAGAATTTTTAAAGTATTAGAGCTTACCGCATAGTATGTATGATGTAGAATATGCGAGTTGGCTGCATGAGAGCTTTCTCCTCAAGAGCTCTCTCCTTGGTTGTGATGGCTCCAGCCCCTGAAAGATATGATCTATAATTTTTAAAAATAAAAATAAATAGATTTATAATTATATGTGGCAATGCAAGATTTAAAATAATGCAAGATAAGTATTTAAAAATACAAGATACTATAAGAAATAAAATAATACCAGAAGGTCATAGCGATTTTGAGTTCACGAGAAAAATTCCTTAAGGCCAAGATCGAAAGAATAAGAGTGGCCCAAGGTAGCATTCCATATGTGAGATATAAGAGTATCAAATTTCTTTCATGCCTCATTATCTGATGGATGACTCATCATATCGGTGTGCTTGCAAGTCCCTTCTTTATACCATCTAATTTGCCTAACAATACTCTTAGACAAGTAGAGCCTTTGAAGCGAGGGAGTGAGGAAAGGTATCAAAGAATCTTATATAGTATGTCCTTCTGATTTCTACCCTATTGCCTCAACTTAAATCGACTTTCACTACATATATCACATGAGCTCTTCAGTTGGTCTTCCTTGTAGAAAAACATGCAATCATTAAGGCATGCATCTATCTTCACGTATCTTATGCCTAATACTTTCACCATTTTCTTTGAAGCATAAAAGCTCCCAACAAGCTTCACATCCTTCGGTAATATTTTTTTATTATTATTAACATTCTATCATAATAATTGACTATCTTATTAAACTCGACCTTCAAATTCAATAATTCTAACGTAGCTGATAATACAGTATGTATTTCACATCTCGACCATAGTGGTTCATCAGCATATGATAGAAATTGTTGCTATTAGCTTCTAGATCATCCTCCATATTTTAGTTAAATTTAGGACCAACCGCATCCATAACCATATCTACCATTCTATCTGTGTCCCTGTCCTGCTAACTTCTAACCCTGCAATTATCTTCCATATCTTCCCATGTAGGTATCAATGCTTGTAGTTTGGCATAAATCCATTCCTATATAAATGAACAATTATTGTATTTCTATCAAGTATTTCTCTATTAAGACATCTTTTATAAGGATAATGAGCCCATCCTTGATCTAAGAGTGCCACATTCCAAAAAGTATAATCACAGAAGTACTTGACACCCTTCTTATATTCAGTAGAAATCACCCCATTGACTACTCGATGGTCCATCCAACTATCATCCATGGCACACTATCTAAGGATTCTACATATACAAATATAAGGCAAAATGCTTACCCATTATTTTATTAGTTAAAATGGCTTACATAATAAGTGCATCTTATCATCAACTAATTGAAGAAAACATCCTATTTTTTGGCACAGGATCGTTCAGATCTGATTAGACCTAAAAAAATATTTCAAAATTTTTTTCTTCAGATCATAATCAAATCTGAGATATCTCGGATCTGATCCATTAAGATCTAATATTAAGATCAAAAATAAAATTATATATAATTTAATTTCATATCTTGTATTTGGATAATCAAATTATCCTATGATGATTCTGATCTATCCTGAGATTCTAGAAGGAGCCACGCAAGTGCCTGGTTTATACCGGTATTCATTTGGAAAGGATCTAAAGATCTTCTTCTGAATCTACTCTTCAAAAATCAGATCTGAATCTGATCTTGAAGTTCTTCAAAACTCTTTGAAGAGGCAGCGGTCGTCTCTTTCAGCAGTGCTGTCTTCTTTCTGATCCGAACATCTTTCTTCCTCGGATCGCACTTGAACCTATGCCCAACTTCTTAGACATGGAGAGGAGAGAGAGAGAGGATCAGAAGATGGCATGGAATGTATGTTGGCAGCCTTGCGACATAGAGAATGGAAGAAGCACACAAACCCTAGGCACAGATGGGCTTTAAATAGATCCTGCTGCGCCACGTAGTACCACATCATCCTAGCCAATCAAAGGTCTTCATTCAATCAGATCTAAATCTGATTGGTGGGATGATATCATCTGATCCAATCAGATGAAAGCTCCTCTAAAATCCACATAGGTGGTGCCTAAACTGGATAAACCCAATCTATTTGGCGCTTAGGTGTTTAAACCTATCAAAACACCCTGGAGTCCCATCTGCATGGGACTCCATCTCTTATCCACATGGGGTGCATGCCTAGGGTGGCGTGCACCCTCTCTCTTACATCATTTAGTAGGGAGACAAGAGCCCTAGATGCTCTCCTATAGGCTAATGACACATGTCCCCATATCCAGGTGTCCAAGGTCAATAGTTGATCTATATCGAAAAACAGGATTTAGTAGGTGATAGAAATTAGCAGGTGTTGTCTTAAATCCATCTAATAAATTAAGACAATCCTTTTCTGATCTGGACAAGCTTCAGTCAAACTAAGATAAGGTTCCTGAGTGAGCCCAAATAAATTTGGCTCAGTCGAGACGAACCTAAGTGATTGCAAAAAGGACAATGTTAGGCTCAATCATGTGCTAGTATGATTTTCTTGAATCTAATCAGATCTAATCCAAATCAATTAAACTTGGTTAGTCCAATTGATGACATCCAGATCCAAATTCTTATTTGTATGATCCAGTTAGATTTAATTCTATATGGTAATGAGACATGTCGTGATCTTTATCATCAATATCATCAAAATATCTTTCGATGGACCAAAATTTTTTTGATTCATACAACTAGAATGATCGATCATCTAAATCATTCTAATTACTTTCAAAATTCATCAGTGACACCTAGCAGTGTATGATGGTAATCCATCAAAACTAAAAGCGAACCTCTCGATGTAGCTACCGATTCTTCTATCTTGAGCCCCGACTGGATTAGGATTTAGGTGAACTCGTCAAACTCAATATCGATCATATGAATTAATCATTCAATTCGAGTTCTATGTGAAATCCTAATAGAAACTCTTTCTATGATATTCACACTGCCATGGCCATGGGCTTATGAACTCAATCTCATAATGATCATAGGGCTACTCCTCATCTATCGAGATAGATAGATCTCCTATTGGTGCAATCTAATTCCTACAATGAATATGCTATAGCCAACATTCAGGATTTCGAATGGCTAGGAGATCGAGTTATGATGCAGTCAAACTATAACACTCTCAAGGTAAACTATCGATGCACCTTAGATCAAAGAACTAGACACACTACTGCAACATCGAGTCAATCATCGACAAGAAGGTAGACTTTCTTATGACTACTCGAGGTGGTCACGCTCAGTGCCCTCATTCTCTAATGAGTACTTGTACTCTCACTCTAATGTCTCCACACCATAAACTCAAGACACATCTATCCTAAGAAAGTGATCGTACACCAACCTTCCAGATCGATCATCATCCTCATGATGATCCTATGTGTTAGATATGTATGCTCTAGAAGCCAAAATTGGCTGACACTTGTAATACACTTCTAGAAATAAAATTATAATTTTGACTATAAATAATAAATTGAATTATTTTCTATTACAAATATGTATCTAGTGTCTATGATACATCCCTTGAGTTAATGGTAATGATAATTCTTATTTTCAATAGTTGAAAATTTAAGATAAGAATTTTCATTATTAACTCATAAAATGCTCCTGACTGTAGGATCATCATGAGGATGGTGATTGATCCAAAAAGTTGTTGTACAATCACTTCTTTATAATAGATGAGTCTTAAGTCTATGGTGTAGAGACACTAGAGCGAGAGTACAGGTACTCGTTAGAGAACGAGGGTACTAAGCGTGACCACCTCGAGCAGTCATAAGGAAGTCTACCTTCTCATCGATGACTGGCTCGAAGTCGTAGTGGTGTGTCTGGTTCTTTGACCTGAGGTGCATCGATAATTCATCTTGAGGGTGTTATAGTTTGACTACACCATGACTCGGTCTCCTAGCCATTTGAAATTCTAAGGTGTATGTTGGCTACAGCATGTTCATTATAGGAATTGAATTGCACCAAGAGAGAATCTATCTACCTCGGTAGATGTGGAGCAGTCCTATGATGATCATAAGAATCAAGTCCATAAGTCCATGGCAATGGCAGTGTGAAATAATAGAAAGAGTTTCTATTAAGATTTTCACATCATACTTGAATCAAATGATTAAATTATATGATAAAAATTAGGGTTTGATGAGTTCACCTTAACCCTAATCTGATCGAAGCTCAAGATAGAAGAACTTAGTCACACAGGTAGCTGCACTGAGAGGTTCACTTTTAGTTTTGATGGGTTGCCACCATATATTGCTAGGTGTCACTAGTGGATTTTGGAAGCAATTAGAATGATTTGGATAATTGATCATTCTAATTGTCTAAATCAGAAAAAGTTTTGATCCATCGAAAGGTTTTTCGATGATGTCGATGATAGAGATCACGACATATCCCATTACCATATAGAACTGAATTTAACTAGATCACACAAATAAGAATTTGGATCTAGATGTCATCAATTGGACTAACCCAGTTCAATTGATTTGAATTAGATTCAATTAGGTTCAAGAAAATCATGCTAGCACACGATTAAGCCTAATGTTCTCCTTCTACTATCATTAAAAGTTGTCTTGACTGAGCCAAATATATTTATGCTCACTCAGATACCTTTATTTGGTCTGACTAGAGCTTGTCCATGTCAAAAAAGGGTTGTCTTAATTTATGAGATAAATTTGAGACAATACCTATCATTTTTCGTCACCTACTAATTCTTGTCTTTTGACTTGGTCAAACGTTGACCTTTGACACCTAGACATCTGCCCATGTGTCATGCAGCTATAGGAGAGTAGATAGGGGCTTGTCCCCTTGCTAAAAATTGAAAAGAAGGGAGTGCATGCCTAGGGAGGCGTGCGTCCATGGATAGGGATGCCTGGAGTCCCATATAGATGGGACTCTAGGTTGCTTCTTGGAATCAACTTAGTTAAGCGCCTAAGACTCAGCTTTGACCAGTCTTGGCACCACCTAAGGATGATTTGAAGGGGCTCTAATCTGATTGGATTAGGTGATGTCATCCCACCAATCAGATTTAGATCTAATTGCATGAGGCAACATGATTGGTCGGGATGATGTGGCACTGTATGGCGCAGCAGGGTCTATAAAAATCCTATCTGCGCCAAGCCTTAAGAAAAAATCTCTAATAGCCAATGCCACAAGACTGCCCCTCTCCCTCCTCCATACCATCTTCTAATCCTCTCTCTCCTCTCCATGCCCAAAGAGATTTGGGCTTCAGTTTGGTGCGATCTAGGCAAGAGAAAGGTGATAAGAAAGGAAGAAGGCAATATTGCTGCAAAAGATGATTCCAGATCTTCAAAAGGAGTTTTGAAGATCCTCCAAATCAGATCCAAATCTGATTTTTGAAAAGATGATAAAGAAGAAGATCTTTAGATCCAGTCTGAGTGGATATTAGTAGAGGCCAAGCACTTACGTGGCTAGATCCAGAACCTCAGGCAATCAGTAGGATCATCATAGGATAATCTGATTATCCAACAAAAGGTATAAGTTAAATAAGATTTAATTTATTTTTATTTTATTTTATTAGATTTATAAAATTAAATCTAAAATATCTTAGATTTGATCTAGATTCAAAATAAAAATTTTTAAAATATCTCTCTTAATCCAATCAGATCTGAACGAACCTGACCCAGAAAATCAGGATTTTTTCTTTAACTGGTATCAGAGCCAGGTTCTAATAAACTATTTAGATCTAATTTAAATTTATTTTGATCTAATAATTAGGTGATTTTAGATATCACATGAGATGTGATTAGATCTAAAATTAGAAAAATTAAAATTAAATAATTTAGATCTAAATTTTATAAGATGCATGACTAGGTGTAAAATAGAATTATTCTATACATAGTCTTGCATGATCATAATTTAATTTGATTAAGTTATAATTTTACATCTATTTATTTACTATTTTTTAATGTTATAATTATTATAATAAGATCTAAAAAATAGTAAATAAAATTATTTAATTTTTGGTTCATATGAGATATGATGAACGCATGTTTAGACTAGTTGTAGAATAGTTCTACATAATTATCTAGATTAGAGTTTATTTTAATGTGATCAATTTAAATCTAATTTTTTAGATAATTATGAGATAATTTAAATCTAAAAATATGTATGATATGATACATGAGATATATATAAAATATGTATAAAGTTAGATCAATTTTTATATATGAGATATATGATGTAGATCTATCTAGTTTTATAGTTTTTATATTTTTGATTAAGGCATTCCCCTTGGCCGTTCGATCATAAGAATAAAGTAGGATTTAGATGCCCTCTCCTCCCATTCGATAGGATATTCTTATGATGTGTAGGGGTGCTGTACGTTCATCCTTAATAAAAAATCAAGAACTTATTTTTTGCAAAACCTTAGATCCTGAAATCCTAAGATTTTATTTACATGTTTTATTTGTGAACCCTAAACTTAATTAAGAATTAAGATTATGAAATATATGTTAGGTCTAAAATTGAGAATTTTAGATCTAAGACATATTTATAAAATTGGGTTCGAGCTTGGGTAGCTCAATTAGGTCCAAGCGGTTGATCAAACTGAATCAAGAGTTGGTTAGATGGGATTAACAGTGTTTAAATTGATCAGCCTAATAGGATTAAGTCTGGATCAAGATCGAGTCATGTGAGTGATCGATCAAGCTAAGACTTAATTAGGCTCAGTGGTTAGAGTCTGGATTGTAGGCTAATCCGATTGATTCTAGCTCAACAATTTGGTGTCTAAGATAAGTCTGGTAGATACGATCGACTAGTTTTTAATTAAGAGCTACTCAACTTGAATGCATTCTTGTCGAGTTAATGGCATATTTCTTCCATCGGTCTCACTTATCTGGCCATATTTATTGGCTCAGTCCTGATCTGAGGTGGTCAATAATCCAAGCTAACCCATGCCACTAGGTTAGTCATAATGGTTATGACTATATCAAGTCTAGTTTAATGAGATCTAAATTAAATCTCCCTAAGAAAAGATTAAGTCTATGGTCTTTCACCATTGTAGATGTGCGGGCCCTTCCCAGGATTGATTGTTCTCGGTTGATTATAGTAGTTTAGTTGTACCGAGAAGACGCAACCATATCTATTAGGCTTTGGATGCTACAAGCTGGAGGATGGATTGGGATTAATATTTTGGATATAGTGAGAGACTCAATTAGAAATCCAATCTGTGCAAATGGTGGGTCTGACTTAACTAAAGAGTAGATCAATATTCTGGACATGGTGAGATTCATGAATTAGAGACCAAGTTTGGATGCACCATGATTAAAGAATCATTGAACAAGAGTTGTTCACTCATTGGCTAATCCATCACCAATAACTGTTAGGTGAGGTGATGAGTCAGTTGATGGGACCGCACCATCCACTAGAAATCATTGATCGTGAAGATTTTCTCATCTCTACAAAGGGAGTGTAGGAATTCAAAAAAATAGTAGGAGCTAATTTGTTTAAAAATAAAATCTCTAAATAAATTGGTCAAGTCTTAATTATAATATCTAACTAGAAACTTTGACTCTCTATAGGAAAATATCTGCATCCAACCCACTAGCACGTATCCTAGACACCTATAGACTGACCGGATCTAATTACAAGGATTGGCTCCAGAACTTCAAAATTATTTTGGATTTTGAGAAGTTAACTCATGTATTGGACCAGGACCCTCCCACCTTACCAGCTTGTCCATCCGCTAAATAGAGAACGTCTTTTAAAAAATGGACGGACGAAGATAACAAGGCTAGATACTACATGTTGGGCTCGATGTCTGATGAGCTTCAGCGCCAACATGAAGATATTAGGACTGCTCGCCAAATATTGGCTCACCTATAAGATATGTTTGGTGAACAAAATCGCGCAGCCAAGTATCAAGTCACTAAACAACTATTCAAGGCTAAAATGAGTGATGGGCAGTCAATCCAAGATAATTATTTGATGATGATCAAGAACTTGGAAGAGCTTGAGAAGCTCGAAGTGAAGTTGGATTTGGATTTACAGAATGATATAATTCTGCAATGCTTGACTGATGCATATGGGCAATTCATCATGAACTATCATATGTATAAACTTCAAAATTTCCTGATCGAACTTATGAACATGCTGGTTACTATCGAGCTTTCTATGAAAGGTTCTAAATGCTCAATGCTTGCTATGGAATGAACTTCTTCCAAGAGAAAGTTTTTTGGAAAGAAGAAGAAGTCTGTGAAAAAATAGAAGGTGAAAGGAGGAAAAAAGAAAAAGGCAGAGCTGAAGAAGAAGACCGTTGACAAAGAAAAGCATTTTCATTGCAACAATGACGGCCACTGAAAGTGGAACTACCCTACTTACCAGGCCACCCTGAAGAATAAGAACGAGGCTGGTCCTTCTGAAGGTATGCTCATTATTGAGTCTAACCTTACGATTTCTTCTGCATCCAGTTGGATGCTTGACTCTGGTTCTAATGCTCATTTGTATACTTCCGTACAAGATCTTGAGGATAGTAGGAGGTTGAGGGATGGTGAGATCATCCTGTGCGTCGAAAATGAAGCAAGAGTTGCTGTCGTGGTCATGGGAACATATCCTCTTCGACTACCATCTGATTTAGACTTAGTATTAAAAGATTGTTATTATATGCCTGCTGCAAACAAAAAATTGATTTCTATTTCATGCCTGGCATTAGAAGGCTATGTAATTAGTTTTCGTAAGGATCATTGTAACATTCTTTCTGAAAGAAATAAAATTACAAGTGGTTTCTTTATTAACGGTCTTTACTAATTACATATTGATGTGTCTATTTTTAATATCGAACAAAATGTGAATGCCATGAAATGACCTAGGGATAGTCCAAACGATAGGTATCTATGGCACCTAAGACTAGGTCATATGGCAGAAGATAGGGTTAACAAATTAAAGAAAATCAAACTATTGAGTCCATTGACTTCTGAGTCATATCCAATTTGTGAATCTTGTCTTTATGGCAAAATGACTAAACTCTCTTTTATGGGACATGAAGAAAGGGCCACGAATTTTCTTGCCCTAGTACATACTAATGTGTGCAGCCCATTTGATGTGCCGGCTAGAGACAACTTTATCTACTTCATAATCTTTACCAATAATTTATCTAGATATGGGTATGTGTATCTTATGAGACACATCTGAAGCTTTTGAAAAGTTCAAAGAATTCAGACGTGAAGTAGAAAAGCAAACTAAAAAATTCATTAAGATTCTTTAATCAGATCGAGGAGGTAAATATTTTTGTTGAAAATTTCTAGACTATCTTAAGAAAAATAGCATAGTCTCTCAATGGACTCTATCTGGAATACCTCAACTTAATGAAATTTCCAAATGAAGGAATCGGACCCTATTAGATATGGTCCAATCCATGATGAGCTTCACAGACCTTCCTGATTTTTTTTAAGGATACTGTTTGTTAACTACAATATACTTACTAAATAGGGTTCCTTCTAAAACTATTTCTACCACACCATATGAGATATGGCATGGTAAGAAACCAAGTCTGAGTCATCTCAAAATTTGGGGTTGTCCGGCTCATGTCAAAAGATAACAAGTGGATAAGTTAGACTTTAGATTCTTTAGAGCTTGATTTATAGGATATTCTAAAGAGTCATTAGGATATTATTTCTACATTCCAGAAGATCATAATGTAATTATGAGTCGACATGCCATCTTTCTTGAAAAGTAGTTTATTCAAGACAATGGCTTTGAAAAGCAGATCAAGTTCAATGAAAAAGTCTCACAAGAGCAATGAGCTAAGGATCAAATGGAACTAAATCAGGTTGAGCCAATACAATCACTACCTCCTCCACCTCGTAGATTGGAAAGAATTTTTTATCCCCTTGAGAGGTACTTAGGTACTATTTCAGAAAAAATAGAGAAAATATTCCTCATAGGTAATGGGGTTCATGGTGATGATCCCAAAACCTATAACGAGATGATATCGGATATCGACTCTAAGAAATGGTTAAAGGCAATGAAGTTAGAAATTAACTCGATGCACTCAAACCAAGTCTGGATCTTGGTAGATCCACTAGAAGATATAGTACTTATTGAATGTAAATGGATTTACAAGAAAAAGATTGGTACGAATGGAATGTGGAGAAATTCAAAGCTAGATTAGTGGCAAAAGGTTTTAGTCAGCATGAAGGCATTGACTATCAGAATACCTTTTCATCAGTAGCTATGCTAAAATTCATCCGCATATTATTTGCTGTTGTAGCCTATTTCGATTATGAAATATAACAAATGGACGTGAAAACAACATTCTTAAATGGATATCTGGAGAAAGATATCTATATGGAACAACCACTAGGTTTCACGTCTAGTGATATTGATCACAAGGTATGCAAGCTGCAAAGATCCATATATGGACTTAAACAAGCATCTCAGAGCTGAAATACTCATTTCAATGATGTGATCAAATTATTTGATTCCATCAAGAATGAGGAGAAACCATATGTCTTCAAAAAGATCAGTGGAAGTATTGTTGTCTTCTCCGTATTATATGTGGATGATATCCTTCTTATTGAAAATGATATTCCCATATTAACCATAGTTAAAATATGGTTATCTAAAGAATTCTTCATGAAAGACCTAAGAGAAGCATCCTTTATTCTAAAAATTAAGGTCTATAGAGATAGACCGAATAGGATGCTAAGACTTTCACAGAAGATGTACATAGAGAAAGTGCTAAAGAGGTTTAGCATGAAAAATACTAAGAGGGGTTTGGTATCCTTCAGACATGACATTCATCTTTCCAAGTAGATGTGCCCTAGCACATCTGAGGAAATAGAATGCATGAGCAAGATCCCTTATGCTTCAGCAATAGGGAGCCTCATGTATGCCATGTTATGTACACGACCTGATATAGCCCATGCTGTAAGTGTCACAAGCAGATATCAGTCGAATCCAGGTGAAGAACATTAGACTTCTATGAAATGTATCCTTAAGTACTTAAGAAGAATTAAGAATATGTTGTTGGTCTTTGGTAATGGAGAACTCCAAATCTAGGGGTATACAGACTCGAATTTTATGTCTAATGTAGATGATCGAAAGTCGACATCTGGGAGTCTATTTGTGTGTAATGGTGGTGCTGTCAGTTGAAAGAGTTTCAAGCAGATAGTGATAGCAAATTCCACTATGGAAGCAGAATACATCGCTGTGTCAGAAGCTATGAAGGAGGCATTCTGGTACAAAAAGTTTATCATAGAGATTGAAGTGATGCCATTCCTCTATACTACGACAACAATGGCACCATAGCCCTTGCTAATTAGCCGAGGTCTCATCAAAAATCTAAGCACATCGAGCAGCGATACCACCTCATCCGCGATTACCTCGAGAAGGATTATGTCGAGATCAAGGGAGTTGACTTCGCAGATAATGCGGTGGATCCACTGACAAAGCCATTGGGCTAGCAGAAGATCGAAGCCCACCTTGAGAAGATGGGACTTAGATTTGTAGTAATTGGCTTTAGGTCAAGTGAGAGTTTGTTAGATATGTGTGCCCTAGAAGCTAGAATTGGTTGATACTTGTAATACACTTCTAGGGGAAAAATTATAATTTTAACTATAAATAATAAAATGCATTATTTTCTATCATAAATGTATATCCTAGTGCCTATGATACATCCCTTGAGTTAATGGTAATGATAATTCTTATTTTCAAGAGTTGAAAATTTAAGACAAGAATTTTTATGATTAACTTATAAAATGCTCCTGACCGTAGGATCATCATGAGGATGGTAATTAATCCAAAAGGTTGGTGTACAATCACTTTTTTATAATAGATAAGTCTTGAGTCTACAGTGTAGAGACACCAGAGTGAGAGTACAGGTATTTGTTAGAGAATGAGGGCACTGAGCGTGACCACCTCGAGTAGTCATAAGAAAGTCTACCTTCTCATCGATGACTGGCTCGAAGCCACAGTGGTGTGTCTAGTTCTTTGACCTAAGGTACATCGGCAGTTCACCTTGAGGGTGTTATAGTTTGACTACACCATGACTCGATCTTCTAGCCATTCGAAATTCTGAGGTGTACGTTGGCTATAGCATGTTCATTATAGGAATTGGATTGCACCAAGAGGGAATCTATCTACCTTGATAGATGAGGAGCAGCCTTATGAGAATCAAGTCCATAAGCCCATGGCCATGGTAGAGTAAAATAATAGAAAGAATTTTTATTAAGATTTTCACATCGGACTTGAATCAAATGATTAAATCATATGACAGAAATTAGGGTTTGACGAGTTCACCATAACCCTAATCTGATCGGAGCTCAAGATAGAAAAACTTAATCACACAGGTAGCTACACTGAGAGGTTCATTTTTAGTTTTGATGAGTTGCCACCATATACTGCTAGGTATCACTGATGGATTTTGGGAGCAATTAGAATGATTTGGATGATCGATCATTCTAGCTGTCCGAATCAAAAAAGTTCTGATCCATCGAAAGGTGTTTCAATGATATCGATGATAGAGATCGCGACATATTCCATTACCATATAGAACTAAATCTAACTGAGTCACACAAATAAAGGTTTGGATCTGGATATCATCAATTAGACTAATCCAGTTCAATTAATTTGAATTAAATTCAATTAGGTTCATGAAAATTGTGCTAGCACACGATTAAGCCTAATGTTCTCCTTTTACTATCATTAAAAATTATCTCGATTGAGCCAAATATATTTGTGCTCACTCAGGTACCTTTATTTGGTCTGACTAGAGCTTGTCCTAGTCAAAAATGGATTATCTTAATTTATGAGATAAATTTAAGACAACACCTACCATTTTCCATCACTTGCTAATTCTTATCTTTTGACTTTGGTCAAACGTTGACCTTTGACACTTAGACATCTGCCCATGTGTCATGCACCTATAGGAGAGCAAATATGGGCTTGTCCCCTTGCTAGAAATTGGAAAGGAAGGGGCGCATACCTAGGGAGGCATGCACCGATGGATAGGAATGCTTGGAGTCTTATATAGATGGGACTCCAGGTTGCTTCTTGGAATCAACTTAGGTAGGTGCCTAAGACTCAGGTTTGACCAGTCTTGGTACTACCTAAGGATGATTTGAAGGGGCTCTCATCTAATTGGATAAGGTGATATCATCCTATCAATCAGATTTAGATTTGATTGCACGAAGCAACGTGATTGGTTGGGATGATGTGGCACTACATGGCGCAGTAGGGTCTATAAAAATCCTATCTACGCCAAGCCTTGAGAAAAAATCTCTAATAGCCAATGCCACAAGGCTGCCCCTCCCCCTCCTCCATGCCATCTTCTGGTCCTCTCTCACCTCTCCATGCCTAAGGAGATTTGGGCTCCAGTTTGGTACGATCCAGGCAACAGAAAGGTGACGAGAAAGGAAGAAGGTAGCATTGCTGCAAGAGACGATTCCGGATCTTCAAAAGGAGTTTTGAAGATCCTCCAAATCAGATCCAGATCTGATATTTGGAAAGGTGATAAAGAAGAAGAAGATCTTCAGATCCAATCTAAGTGGATACCAATAGAGATCAGGCACTTGCATGGCTAGATCCAAAATCTCAGACAATCAGCAAGATCATCACCAGATAATCTGATTACCGAACAAAAGGTACAAGTTAAATCAGATTTAATTTATTTTTATTTTATTTTATTAGATCTATAAAATTAGATCTGAAATATCTCAAATCTGATCTAGATTCAAAAATTTTTTTTTGAAATATCTCTCTTGATCCAATCAGATCTGAACGAACCTGATCCAAAAAATCAAGATTTCTCCTTCACTATGGTCGGAAGAAGTTTATGAGTTAATTATGAAAATCTATGTCTTAAATTATCAACTCTTAAAAATATAAACTATCATTACCATTAACTTAAAGAATGTATCATAGATTCTTTAAATACACACTGTGATAGAAAATAATTTTTTATTAGTTTATAATCAAAATTATAAAATTATCCTTAGAAATGTATTACAAGTGTTAGCCAATCTAGCTTCTAGGGCACACATCTAACAAACTTCCACTTGATCTAAAGTTAATCGGCTATAAATCTAAGTCTCATCTTCTCAAGATGGCTTCGATCTTCTACCGGCTAAATGGCTTTATCAGTGGATCAGCCGCATTATCTACAGTGTCGACTCTCTTGACCTTGATGTATCCCTTCTCAAGGTAATCATGGATGAGATGATATCGTTGCTCGATATGCTTGGATTTATGGTGAGACCTCGGTTTCTTAGCTAGAACTATGGTGCCATTGTTATCACAGTATAGAGGGACAGCATCCGATGGCATCACTCCTAGCTCTGCGACGAACTTCTTATACTAGAATGCCTCCTTTGCAGCCTCCAATGCAATAATGTACTCAGCTTCTATGGCAGAATCTACTATCACAGTCTGCTTAGAACTCTTCCAGCTGACAGCACCACCATTGGACACAAACAAACTTTCAAATGTCGACTTTCGATCATCTATATTGGACATAAAATCCGAGTCTACATACCACTGGATCTAGAGTTCTCCATTACCAAAGACTAGAAACATATCCTTAGTCCTTCTTAGGTACTTAAGGATACATTTCACAGAAGTCCAGTGCCCTTTGCCTGAATTTGACTGATACCTGCTCGTGACACTCACAGCATGGGCAATATCAAATTGTGTACATAGCATGGCATACATGAGGCTCTCTATTGTCGAAGCATAAGGGATCTTGCTCATGCATTCAATCTCCTCAGGTGTGTTGGGACACATCTTCTTGGAGAGATGAATGCTATGTCTGAAGGGTACCAATCCCCTCTTGGAGTTTTTCATGCTAAATCTTTTTAGCACTTCTTTATGTATATCTTCTGTGAGAGACCCAGCATCCTATTCGGTCTATTTCTATAGACCTTAATTTCTAGAATAAAGAATGCTTCTCCTAGATCTTTCATAGAGAACTTCTTGGACAACCACATTTTGACTGTAGTCAACATGAAAAAATCATTCTCAATTAGAAGGATGCCATCTACGTACAATACAAGGAAGACAACAACACTACCATTGATCTTTTTGAAAATACAGGGCTCCTCCTTGTTCTTGATGAATCCAAATGATTTGATCGCATCATTGAAATGAGCATTCCAGCTCCAAGATGCTTGCTTAAGTCCATATATAGACCTTTGCAGCTTGCAGACCTCGTGATCAGTATCACTGGATGTGAAACCCAGCAACTGTTCCATATAGATATCTTCCTCAAGATATCTATTTAAGAATGCCATTTTCACATCCATCTGCCATATTTCATAATCGAAATAGGCTACAACAACAAGCAATGTGCAGATGGATTTGAGCATGGCTACTGGCGGAAAAGTATCCTAATAGTCAATGCCATCATGCTAACTATACCCTTTTGCTAACAGACTTACTTTGAATGTCTCTACATTTCCATCGGCACCTATCTTCCTCTTGAAGATCCATTTACGTCCAATAGGTACTATACCTTCAGGTGTATCTACCAAGGTTCAGACTTGGTTCGAGCGCATTGAGTCAATCTCTGACTGCATTGCCTCTAACCATTTTTCGAAGTTGATATCTGATATCATCTCGTCATAGATTTTGGGATCATCATCATGAACCCCTTTTCCTATGAGGAACATTTTCTCTACATTTTTTGAAATAGTACTTAAGTACCTTTCAGGAGGACGAGAAATCCTTTCTAATCTACGAGGTGGAGGAAGTAGTGTCTGGCTTGGCTTAATCTGATTTGGTTCCATAGGTTCTTTAGCTCGTTTCTCATTAGGGACTTTCTCCTCGAGTCTAATATGCCTTTCGATGCCACCATCTTGAGTAAATTATTTTTCAAGAAAGATGGCGTATCGACTCATAATCACATTGTGATCTTTTGGAAGATAGAAATAATATCCTAATGACTCTTTAGGATATCCAATAAATCAAGCTCTAAAGGACCTAGACTTTAATTTATCCGCCTGTTGTCTCTTGACATGGGATGGACAACCCCAAATTCTGAGATGATTCAGATTTGATTTCTTACCATGCAATATCTCATACGGTGTGGTAGGAATAGTTTTAGATTAAATCATATTCAATAGATATATAGCGATTAATAGACTATGTCCCCAAAGAAATTCAGAAAAGTTCGTGAAACTCATCATGGATCAGACTATATCTAATAGGATCCAGTTTCTCCATTCTGAAACTCCATTGAGTTAAGGCATTCTAGGTGGAGTCCATTGAGAGACTATGCCATTATCCTTAAGATAGTCTAAAAATTTTCGATTAAGGTATTCGCCTCCTCAATCTGATCGAAGAACCTTAATAAATTTTTCTATTTATTTTTCTACTTCAAGTCTAAATTTTTTAAACTTTTAAAAAGCTTCAGACTTGTGTCGCATCAAATATACATACCCATACCGAGATAAATCATCGATAAAAATGATGAAGTAGATGTAATTGCCCCTGGCTGGCACATTAAATGGGCCACATACATCGGTATGTACTAGGGCTAATAGGTCTATGGCCCTTTCCCCATATCCTATAAAAGGAAGCTTGGTCATTTTTCTATGAAGGTATGATTCACAAATTGGATATGACTCGAAAGTCAATAGACTTAATAGCCCGAATTTCTCTAATTTGTTAACTCTATCTTCAGCTATATGACCTAGCCTAAGGTGCCAAAGATACTTATCATTTAGACTATTCCTAGGTCGCTTTGATCCTATGCCATTCATATTTTGCTCGATATTAAAAATAGAAACATTAATATGTAACTGATAGAGACCATTTATAAGAAAATCACTTGCAATTTTATTTCTTTCATAAAGAATATTACAATGGTCCTTAAGAAAATTAATTACATAGCCTTCCTGTGCTAAACATGAAATAGAAATCAAATTTCTGCTTGCTACAGGCACATAAAAATAATCCCTAAGAACTAAATCTAATTCTGATGGTAATCGTAGAGGATAGGTTCCCATAGCCACAGCAACAACTCTTGCTCTATTCTCAAGCATAGGATCATCTCATCATCCCTCAACCTCCTGCTATCCTCAAGACCCTACATAGAAGTATACAAATGAGCATTAGAATCAGAGTCAAGCATCCAACTGGATGTAGAAAAAATCATAAGATTAGACTCTATAATGAGCATACCTTCAGAAGGACTTGCCTCCTTATTCTTCAAGCTGACTAGGTAAAGAGGGCAGTTCCACTTCCAATGGTCGTTAGTGTTGCAATGACAATATTTTCCTTTGTCAACAACCTTCTTCTTTGACTTTGCCTTCTTCTTCTTCCTACCATCCACCTTCTACTTCTTCATGGACTTGTTCTTCTTTTTAAAAGACTTTCTCTTGGAAGAAGTTTACTTCATAGTAAGTACTGAGCCTTTAAAATTTTTCATAGAAAACTCAGCAGTAACCAGCATATTCATGAGCTTAGCCAAGGTATTCTGAAGTTATGCATATGATAGTTCATGATGGATTGCCCATATGCATCGTCAAGGACTGCAGAATTATGTCAGTCTGCAGATCCTAACCTAACCTGACACCGAGCTTCTCAAGCTCTTCTAAGTTCTTGATCATCATCAGACAATGATCTTGGACCGACTATCCATCATGCATTTGAGCCTTAAACAATCTTTTAGTGACTTGATATTTGGCTGTGTGACTCTGTTCATCAAACAACTCTTGCAGGTGAGCCAACATTTAGTGGCTAGTCTTAATATCTTCATGTTGGCGCTAGAGCTCATCAAACATCAAGCCCAACATGTAGTACCTGACTTTGTTATCTTCATCCATCCACTTCTCAAGAGATGCTCTCTGATCAATGGATGGATGGACTGGTAAGGTGGGAGGATCCTATTCCAACACATGAGTCAACTTCTTAGAATCCAAAATAATTTTAAAGTTTTAGAGCTAATCCTTATAGTTGGATCCGGTCAGTCTATGGGTGTCCAGGATATAGGCTTGTGGGTTGGATGCAGACATCTTCCTACAGAGAGTCAAAGTTTCTAGTTAGATTTTGTAATTAGACTTAATCAATTTATTTAGAAATTTAATTTTTAAACAAACTAGGCTTCTACTATTTACTCGAATTTCTACACTTTCTTGGCAGAGATGCAAAAATCTTCATGATTATTGATTTCTAGTGGATGGTGCGGTCTCACCAATTGGCTCACCACCTCACCTAACAGTTATTGATGATGGGTCAACTAATGAGTGGACAACTCTTGTTCAATGATTCTATAATCATGGTACACCCAAACTTGATCTCTAATTCATAAATCTCACCATGTCCAGAATATTGATCCACTCTTTAGTTAAGTCAGACCCACCATTTGCATGAATTGAATTTTTGATTGGATCCCTCACCGTATCCAAAATATTGAGCCCAATCCATCCTCCAACCTGTAGCATCCAATGCCTAATAGACATGGTTGTATCTTTTTAGTGCAACTGAACCATTGTATTCAATCGAGAATAATCAACCTTGGGAAGGGCCCGCACATCTACAATGGTGGAAGATCTTAGACATAATATTTTCTTAGAAATATTTAATTTAGATCTCTTTAAACTTGATTTGACTTAGTCATAATAATTATGACTAACCTAGTGGCATGGGTTGGCTCAAATTATTAGCAACCTCAAATCAGAACTGGGTCAACACAAATGGCCAGGTAAGTGAGTGTTGAGAAACATGCAAGGTTTCATGCATAGATTTTAAAATTTTTTCGAAATATAGAGCAGCGAAAGACATAGATTAAACTATTTAATCTACAACATGCATGTAATCAAATTATAAAATCTTACATTAAGAATCTATAACATATTATGATATAAATATAAATTTAAAATTAAATTAATTATAAGTGGTATTGATCATATCAATACGTAGATCTAGAATAATTCTACATCTAATCCTAGATCACATCTAGGTCACCAAGAGATTAGATCTCTTACCTTTGCATGGGTCAAAAACTCCACGATTGAATCCATTGTTGCCTTTGGAGTCACACAAGCATCCAACCTCTATAGGTGATCCATATGAACTTGCAACATAGATCAGAGGTTCATCGAATGAAGATCCACTCAAAGTGCTAGCTTCTCGCAGATCCCTCCTGATGGTTAATCAAATATATGTTCTTTGGATCTCTTGGATAATTGAAGAGATGAAGAACATGAGGAGGAATGAGGGAGAAATTCAACCCTTAGATCTCTCATAAATCAAAAAATAAAAAGACATATGAAAAAAACTCTAGGAGAAGATAAATCTTCTCCTTCAGGATATCAACAGTTGATGTCCTGAAAACACCTCTATGCTAGGATCAGAGGAGACCTTCTCTAGATTTTTTTCTAATTTTTTAGATATCGCACCCTCAGATTTTTCACATAAAAATTTCATAAATAAAATTGAGAAGAAGGGCTCTCAAGGAAACCCCAAGAGAAAACCTTCTTCTCTTCTTCTTCTCATATCAGGACATGATCAAATCATGTCCAAAAATGATCACCATGCCCCAACACCTTAGAGCACAGATTCCATGCCCTCTTCCTCTCTCTCTCTTAGATATTTATCATAAAAAAATTATATAAAATAATAAAGAAGAAGATACTCAAAAGAAAATAAAGAGAAGATAATCTTCTCTTACCTTTATGCCATCATGACATCAACGATTGATGTCTAGATGAAGACCTTTTCTCTACATCTTTCCTCAAGCCCTTCCTCTCTCTCAGATTTTTATCATATAAAAATCATAAATAAAATAGAAAGAGAGAAATATAAAAGAAAAATATAAGAGAAGACAATCTTCTCTTACCTTGTCTCTTCAAGACATCAATCTTTGATATCATAATTGAGGGCTCTTCTCTAAGAATCTTGGTACCACAAAACCTCCACGCCTTCTTCTCCTTCTCCTTTAATTTTTTACAATTTTTTTTAGATTTTTCACATCCTTAAATCATCTCATAAGAGGTGTCCACCTTTTATTGTAAGACTAGGTCAAAACCTAGTCAAAGGAGGACTTCTATGGGGCGTCCAACTCTTGGACGCCCCTCCCACTTACTTTTTCATATAACCATTGAATCTCATACACAAAACTAAGGGAAAAGGGGTTGAATAAGATAAAGGGACGTGGGTAGAGTTGGCACACAAGGGAGGGAGGAGTTTGGGTCAAAGAAGACTCTTCCAAATAGAAAACAATTTCCAACTTCCTTCTAATTTTGACCAAATCAAATTTAAATCCAAATTCTGAGATAATGGGATGTGAAAAATCATTTATTAGACATGAAAATCATAGAAAAAAATTTATAATTAAAATATGGTGTGGGCTTTCTTAGGTGCAAGTGAAAGAGAGAGAGTCCCAGTCCAACTGGGACTCCTCTTATTTGACTAGGTCAAAATTATTTTAAATTTAATTTAAATTTTATTTAAAATAGACTAAATATAACTTAATTAAGGATGATCCTAGTCCAACTTGGAGCTCAATTAAATTAGATTAAATCAAGATTTAAATCTGATTTAAATCCTAAGTCAATCAGATTCACCCAAGTCCTAGTCAAACAAAGAATTGTTCTTTTCTTGTAATTGGCTTATCCAATAAATCAATTAGACTTAATCTAATTAAATCTAAACCAATTCTACTTGAATCTAATTCAATTAGATTTGATCTCAGTCCGATTGCTCAATCAAATTGAGCCAATTAACAATCCAATTGCTAATCGATCCTCCTGTAATACTTGCATTAGATCAAACATCAATCACATTGAATGTTTGATCTAGAAATGATTCTCAATCATTGATTAACCATCTGATTAGGTTACAACTCTAATATGTGTGACCTCATAGGTTCAAATCTAAGCTAGTTGTATAGAAATAAATTTTTGTACCAATCGAAATTACCATCTAGCAATGGTTTTCGATGTTCGGATAGGTCGAATGTATGCAAAGCAACATTCTTAGAACCCTAGCCCATGGTTACTGTATAATTCATCCCTATGACCAATAATACTCAAGACGACTTCGAGTATGCTATCAAATACTCATATAAGTCATCTCTATTATATCTCAAAATTTTGCAAATTTCATGATACCTCACGAGGATTACCCAGGCCTAGGTTTTGCTAAATTAAAATACAGTAGGACATTCTCTTCCTGAAGTTAATTAAGAATGGTCAATCCCATCTTGACTCACACACTGACTCTATAAGTACTTAACTGTACCTAAAAATCTTTCATCATCTATATTAAAAATACAGACAGTCCTGCACCAAAGTACAATGAGTTGCTCGCAAGTCATCATGATGATCTTAGATCGGAGGAACACTTATACCCATTGGCCTTAGCTAGCTATTCTTGATAGTAGAGTGCTACATTGATCACGTTAAGTATAGATTTACTCCTACATCTCATCTGAATGGCATACCAATATCTCCACATCACTTGGTTACAAGGACAACCAATGCATATGGCATACAGCAACCTACACTCGATAAGTTATCATCCTTATTAATAACTTATCATTTGATTATGAACAATTTGAGAACCATCCGATAAATCCTTCTTTATCGATTGATTGTGGTTCTAAGAATTTCATCATAATTTAGGTATTCATTTAAGAAAGATGGAACTTTTATGATGAAACAGCCAAATTACTATTATTATTAGATAATTCATATACTAATTTCAATCATCTACTACTTAGATGATTGGCTTTAGAACATATTTTCCAACAACTCTCACTTGGACTAAAGCCAATCAGAATGATATCAAATATCCTATCTTCCACTTGAGTTCGTAGAACTCCTTAGTTCGAAGGCCTTAGCAAATGAGTCAGTTAAGTTCTTCTTTTACATCGATCTTCTAAAGATCAACGTCACCCAAATCAAATATCTAAGATGAAACCGATGCAGAATATGCTGGTCCTTCGATTCTTTAGCCTAAGCTATGGCTCCAGTGCTATGATAGGACTAGACCATGGGTGGAGGGTGTCGCTCCTAACCTGCTAATCAATCTTAGTAACTACATAGCTTACATGGCAGCATCATATGCCATGATGTACTTTACATCACTAACTGAATAGGCTAAAGTATCCTACTTGAAATCTTTCCAGCAGATTACTCCTACAATTAGGGTAAGAGTCGAATTTCTCTTATTATCATCTTATTCTGACTGAAATCAAAATATTAATATATTTTAAGTCAGTACTTCCATATTTGAGTCACTGGATCTTAGTATTTTCCAAATACTTAGGGATTGTCTATACAATCCTCCAGTGGCTCTTACTTGGATCAGATTGGTATCTACTCACTACCTCTAATGAGTATACCATGTCTAATCTCGTACATAGATAAATAAGATGATAGCTAAACCTTTATTTCTTGCAATATTGGAATGCTATTCTGGATTAAGAGAATTTCATCCTCAAACATCATAAGTAATAACACCACAAAACATTTTGCCCAATAATAAGTGTAGGGTCTGTCTTTGTTCATAACTAAGATATACGTTCAGAACGTATGTTCGAACTCTGAGATGATACTCAGATGGGCTTTATAGATTCTTACCTTTTTGTCTGCGCTACTCTGATCCTATTAAAAATTCATTTAGATCTAATGGATTTCATCCCTTCAGGTGATCAACTAGTGTCCATACGCTATTGATTTTGATAGACTTCAATTTGGATCATATGGCTCCAAGCCACTTCTCAGAATCAGGCCACTGCACTGTATCCTTATGGGTGATCGGATCCTTATTATTCTTATCGAGCTCAACATGATCACCATCCCGGACCTAGACACTAAAGTATCTGTCCGGCTAATGCGGTACTCTACCGGATCTCCTTATAGGTGACACTTTAATGGGCTCCGAATTTGATCTGATCAAATTCAATTTTTTAGGTTTATCAGATAACATCGGTTCTTTTCTATCAGTCAAACTTTTACAAGTTCAACTTGATAGGTATCATTTTCTTCTCTAAGAAACTTCTTACCAAAAGAAATGCCCTACTGCTGATGAACATCTTATATTCTTTAGCATAGCAGAATTAATAACCCTTAAACACTTATTGGATCAGGATCCAAGTTTATCTGTGTGCTAATATATGACATAGGCTGATCAACTCCAAATCCGAAAGTGAGAGAGTCTAGGTCTACGCCCGATCCATATCCCATATGGAGTCAATGCAATAGATTAACTCGGTATAAATTTTTAGAGTAAAAAAAATAGTCATAAGAGCACAACCCTGCAACAGGCAGATAATTATACCCTATTGTGGATTGAACCATGTCTTACAAAGTTCAATTTTTTCTTTTAGATACACTATGTTCCGAAAAATAATCCATTGAGAGAGAATCCTATTTTCTCCTAGATATGTCACAAACTCACTGGATAAGTATTTGCCTTCTCGATCTGATCGAAGAGTTTTAATACCTTATCCAATTTATTTTTCTTTTTCATTATTGAATCGTTCGAATATTTCAAATGATTCATCCCAGACGTACCTATGCCCAGATAGGTTGTCTGTAATGAAATATTAATATCTTTTCTTGGCACTTAAGTTCAAGGTCCACATACATCACTATGTATGAGACTTAGAATGTTATTGGCTCCTTCATCTTTTCTAGTAAAAGATGACTTTGTCATCTTTTCAAGAAGACAAGATTCACAGGCTATCAATGATTCCCAATCATTGATATCGAGATTTTCCTCTAAAGCTAATCCGTTTATCCTGTTCTTGTCAATATGACTAAGCCTATAATGCCAAACATAGACATCCATGACATAATCTAACTAGAGTGTGTACATTCAACTTACCTTAAGTCCTTGCAATGAATTGCATAAGACCATTAGTATCTAATACCTAGGTAGTAGAATTACATACAGAGAAGTTTTAAGGTGTTATCATATAACGTCTTTAATAAGCAACTTTTGCTTCTTTCTCTTGTTCAGCCTGTTGTGGTCAAGGAAAGCAAGACAAATTTGCTTCCTATGACCTTGTTTCAGATATTAGAAGTACTATGCCTGATTTAGATTAATCTTGGACTAATTATTTTGACTGGACTCAAAAATCCCAATACGAACCCATTCGTACTACTGAACCAATATTCAACTTTCGATATTGATGATTGAAGTTGGGTCCATAAGTCTTTAATGTCTAACAATGATAGGAGCAATTAGGATTTAGCCTTAATAAAGAATAATGACCTATTGTATATAAATCATTTTAAGTCTAGAGACTTGGACTTTAGTCTAAAGATTTTTTCACTATTTTATTCGAATCGGTAGCCTCTACCTCCAATTCGAAGAATTACTTTAATTTTCTAGTAGGTACTAGAATCCACATAGACTACACACGAGCCCAACTTTGGTTGGCCCACCCATGTACATCTAAGGATAGGTTCATAACCAATTATTTTTCTAAATAATTTTTAGTAATTTTAATTTTGCCCCAAGCCCTGATCAATTGGCTTTGGCCTTCTTAGAAAAGGATCCAGTTAGGTCCAACCATTAACATGATCATACTTGACGCATCCAACCAATGAATGATCAGGCCCAACTTTGGTTGGCTAACCCAACTACCATTAGAGAGACACATCCAAGTCATCATATGATGGATGATAATTTCATTAGTCAATAAGCACTAGGCCTTTGGGCCTCCAATGATTATTAAGTTAATGGATCCATTATCAAACAGCTTAATGGGAGGCTATGATTCTGTTATCCGTATAACTTTATCATTTTAAGGACCTAATAATTTTAGAGAATTTAAATTATTAGTGATTTAAGGATAGAAAGAATATGGACCAATTTGCTCACACTGACTTCACCAAGTCAAGTCCTCCTACTGACTTCACAAGTCACTAATGAGGACTAGGATCAATTACAGTCCATGGGCACCTAAATCAATCTCACTAAATAAAATCAGTCTCACTGATTTTCTATGTGACATGGGTTAGCACGAATCAATGAGCAACCTAATCAAAAACTTGATTAACTACATTGGCTAAGTAAATGAGATCAATGGAAGGATCTGCCAAAGCTTGCCTTAGACACTATCAAAAATGGTCAGATAAGCAGGCTGCCAATTAAAAACTATTGATTTGGGATGCCAGACTTATCTTTGACACCAATTGATTTGTCAGTTTTGATTTGGTCTGCCTAAAGACTAAGGCTTGACCACTGAACTATGATCAGTATTCAATTGTTAGATGTATGAACTTTGATCAACTACAACTATTGAAGTGATCTATAGAAATGACCTAATCTTAATTAACTATTAATTAGGTTTGATCAATTTCTTAACTATGTCTATATTTAATCTAACACTACATCTAACCTAGTTAAGGACCTGATCAAAGCTAACCAATTTTTTTTTAACCCATATTTTATGAAATTATCTTAGGATCTTCAAATCACAGACCTAGATCCTAAACAATCACTTAATTCTTAATTAAGTTTAAGTCTTATGGGTTTAGGTTTATGGAATCTCAGAACTAGCTTCTGATTTTATTGTTTAAAATATTTTTAAATTATATTGAATTATATTCAATATATAGTTTTAGATCTGATTTATTTCATTATTTAGATCATATCCTAGGATTTCAAATCTAGGGTTTTGCAGAAAGTAAGTTCACGATTTAATTTTTATAAAATAAAAATATCATACATATACATTCTAGATTTAAAACAAAAATTACATATCAACATATGCAATGAGAGAATTAGATCTAAACATAAAATACATCATATGGATTAGATCATAAATTATTTAAAATTAAATTTAAAATTTAAAAATAAATTATAAATCATTTTAGATCTTATCTAATATATTTATAATTTAGGTTTCTCAGATTAGCACATACTAGGACAATCTTTCCACTGTAACGAGTAAACCTTACAATAGAACAACCTTATGGCAGTATGTACAATCCTAATATTATTTAGATCTAATCTAAATTATCTAAAATAGATCTAATATCTATTAAAATTTATATTTAAATTAAAAAATTAAATCATAAATTTCCTTAGATCTAATCTAAATAATTCATGATTTTGATTTAGATCAGCACATACTAGGATAATCTTTTCATTGTAAGAGGTTAACCTTACAATAGGACAACCTTATGGCAGTATGTACGATCTTTAATTAACTTTAATTTATAGATTTAATCTAAAGAATACATAAAAATATTATAATAGAACCTAGATGCTCTGATACCACTATTGAGAAACATGCAGGATTTCATGCATAGATTTTAAAATTTTTTTGAAATATAGAGCAGCGAAAGACATAGATTAAACTATTTAATCTACAATATGTATGTAATCAAATTATAAAAATCTACATCAAGGATCTATAATATATTATGATATAAATATAAATCTAAAATTAAATTAAACATAAGTTATATTGATCATATCAATACCGAGATCTAGAATAATTCTAGATCTAATCCTAGATCATATCTAGATCACCAAGAGATCAGTTCTCTTACGATTGCACGGGTCGAGAACTCTATGATTGAATTTGTTATTGCCTTTGAAGTTGCACAAGCATCCAACCTCTACAGGTGATTCATATGAACCTGCAACATAGATCGAAGATTCGTCGAACGAAGATTCGCTTGAAGTGCTAGCTTCTCGCAGATTCCTCCTGATGGTTAATCAAATACATATTTTTTGGATCTCTTGGACAATCGAAGAGATGAAGAACATAAGGAGGAATGAGGGAGGAATCTAACCCTTGGATCTCCCATAAATTAGAAAATAAAAAGACATATGGAAAAAATCCTAGGAGAAGACAAATATTCTCCTTCAGGACATCAACAGTTGATATCCCGAAAACACCTCTATGCTAGGATCAGAGGAGATCTTCTCCTATGAATTTTTTCCTAATTTTTTAGATATCACACTCTCAGATTTTTCTCATAAATAAAATTGAGAAGAAGGGCTCTCAAGGAAACCCTAAGAGAAGACCTTCTTCTCTTCTTCTTCTTGCATCAGGACATGATCAGATCATGTCCAAAAATGATCACCATGCCCTAAAACCTTAGAGCATAAATTTCATGCCCTCTTCCTCTCTCTCTCTCTCTCTCAAATCTTTATCATAAAAAAATTACATAAAATAATGAAGAAGAAGATACTCAAAAGAAAACAAAGAGAAGATAATCTTCTCTTACCTTTATGCCTTCATGACATCAATGATTGATGTCCAAATGAAGATCGTTTCTCTAAAGATCTTGGCACCATATTTCCTCAAGCCCTTCCTCTCTCTCAGATTTTTATCATATTAATCATAAATAAAATAGAAGGAGAGAAACATAAAAGAAAAATATAAGAGAAGACAATCTTCTCTTACCTTGTCTCTTCAAGATATCAATCTTTGATGTCTTAATTGAGGGCTCTTCTCCAAGAATCTTGGTACCACAAATCCTCCATGCCTTCTCCTCCTTCTCCTCTGATTTTTTATGATTTTTTTTAGATTTTTCACATCCTTAAACCATCTCATAAGAGACATCCACCTTTTATTGTAAGACTAGGTCAAAACCTAGTCAAAGGAGGACTTCTATGGGGCGTCCAACTCTTGGATGGCCCTCCCACTTATTTTTTCATGTAACCACTGATTCTCATGCACAAAACTAAAGGAAAAAGTATCAAATAAGATAGAGGGGCATGGGTAGAGTTGGCGCACAAGGGAGGGAGGAGTTTGGGTCAAAGAAGACTCTTCCAAGTAGGAAACAATTTCCAACTTCCTTCTAATTTTGACCAAATCAAATTTAAATCCAATTCCTGAGATAATGGGGTGTGGAAAATCATTTCTTAGGCATGAAAATCATAGAAAAAAATCTAGAATTAAAATATGGTGTGGGCTTTCTTAGGCGCAAGTGAAAGAGAGAGAGTCCCAGTCCAACTGAGACTCCTCTTATTTGACTAGGTCAAAATTATTTTAAATTTAATTTAAATTTTATTTAAATTAGATTAAATATAACCTAATTAAGGATGATCCTAGTCTAACTAGGAGTCTAATTAAATTAGATTAAATCAAGATTTAAATCTGATTTAAATCCTAAGTCAATCAGGTGCACCCAAGTCCTAGTCAAATAAGAAATTATTCTTTTCTTGCAATTGGCTTATCCAATAAACCAATTATACTTAATGTAATTAAATATAAACCAATTCTAATTAAATCTAATTTAATTAGACTTGATCTCAATCCGATTGCTCAATCAAATTGAGCCAATTAGCGATCCAATTGCTAATCGATCCTCCTGTAATACTTGCATTAGGTCAAACATCAATCGCATTGAATGTTTGACCTTGAAACGATTCTCAATCATCAATTAACCATCTGATCAGATTACAAGCTCTAATATGTATGACTCCATAGATTCGAATCTAAGTCGGTAGTATAAAAATTAATTTCTGTACCAATCAAAGTTACCATCTAGCAATGATTCTCGACGTCCGAATAGGTTGAATGTATGCAAAGCAACATTCTTAAAACCCTGGCCCATGGTTACTATATGATTCATCCCTATGACCAATAATGCTCAAGATGACTTTGAGTATGTTGTCAAATCCTCATACAAGTCATCTTTATTATGTCTCAAAATTTTATAAATTTCGTGACACCTCACGAGGATTATCCAAGCTTAGGTTTTGCTAAATTGAAACACAGCGAGACATTCTCTTTTTGAAGTTAATCAAGAGTGATCAATCCCATCTTGACTCACACACCAACTCTATAAGTAATTGATTGTACTTAGAAATTTTTCATCACCTATATTAGAAATACAGACAGTCTAGCACCAAAGTATAGTGAGTTGCTCGTAAGTCACCATGGCGATCCCGGAGGGACACTTATACCCATTGGCCTTAGCTAGCTATTCTTGACAGTAGAGTGTTACATTGGTCATGTTCGGTGCAAATGTACTCCTATATCTCATCTGAATACCATACCAGTGTCTCCACATCACTTGGTTACGAGGACAACCAACGCATATGGCATACAAAGGCCTACACTTGATAAGTTATCATCCTTGTTAATAACTTATCATTTAGTCATGAACAATTTAAGAACCATCTGATAAATCCTTCTTTATCGATTGATTGTGATTCTAAGAACTTCATCATAATTTAGGAGTTCATTTAAGAAAAATAGAACTTTTATGATGAAACAGTCAAATTACTATTATTATTAGATAATTCATATACTAATTTCAATCATCTACTACTTAGATGATTGGCTTTAGGACATATTTTTCAATAGTGAGATCGGTGGAAGGGATATACCATTAACTCGATAGAAATGCATTCAGGTCGAGTAGCTCCTAATTAAAAATCAATCGATCGTATTTGTCAGACTTACCTTAGATATCAAATTATTGAATCAGAACTAATTGGGTTAGCCTACAATCTAGGCTCGAACCACGGAGCCAAATTAGGACTTGACTTGATCGAGTCACACTTCAATGTGATTCAATCTTGATCCAGACTTAATCCTATTAGGCTGGTCAAATTTAAGCTTTCTTTGATCCCACCTAACTAACTCTTGATCCAATTTGATCAACCGCTAGACCTAATTGAGCTACCCAAGCCCGAATCTAATTTTATGAATATATCTTAGATCTAAAAATTTATAACTTTTAGATCTAATTAATTTTATAATCTTAATTCTTAATTAAATTTTGAATTTATGAATAAAATATGTAACAAAAATTCTAGGATTTTAGGATCTAGAATTTTGCAGAAAAATAAGTTTTGATTTTTGATTAAGGACGAACGTGCAACATCCCTACACGTCATAAGAACACCCCATCGAATGGAAGAAGAGGTTCTTTAAATCCTACCTTGTTCTTATGACTGGACGGCCATGGAGAACACCTTAATCAGAAATATAATTTTCTACTATAAAACTAGTTTGATCTAGATCATATATCGCATATACAATTAATGATCTAACTAATACATATTTTGAATACATCTTATGTGTCATAACTAAAATAATATGCATACTTTCAGATCTAAAATATCTCATATTAAATCTAAAAAATAAAATTTTAAATTTGATTATATCAAATATAAAACTATTCTAGACATCTTATGAAACTATTTTATGACTAGTCTAAGTATGCATCTTTTATATCTCATATGAATAAATCAAAAATTAAAAAAATTATTTTTATTTTTAGATCTAATTATAATAATTATAATATTAAAAAAATAAAAATTAAATAGATCTAAAATTATATTTAATCAAATTAAATATATGATCATACTGGACTACATACAGAACTATTCTATACCTAGTCTAGTCATGCATCTTATATATATTAGATCTAAATAATTTAATTTTTAATTTTTTGATTTCAGATCTAATCACATCTGATGTGATATCTAAAACCTTTTAATATTAGATCATAATCAAAAATAAAATCATATTTTTTGACATAAGATCGTTCAGATCTAATTAGATCTGAAGAAATATTTCCAAAAAAATTTTCTCAAATCATAATCAGATCTAAATCATCTTGGATCTGATTCTTTAAGATCTAATATTAAGATTAAAAATTAAATTAAATCTAATTTAATTTTATATCTTGTATTTGGATAATCAAATTATCCTGTGATGATTCTGATCTTTCGTAAGGTTCTGGAAGGAGCCATGCAAGCACCTGGCCTCTACTGGTATCCACTCAAGCAAGATCTGAAGGTCTTCTTTTTCTAAAACTATTTTTTAAAAATTAGATCTAAATCTGATCTTGAAGTTTTTCAAAACTCTTTTGAAGTCTCTTTCAGCAGTGCTGTCTTCTTCCTGATCTACATGTCTTTATTCCTCAGATCGCACTTGAACCTGTCCCCAACTCCTTGGGCATGGAGAGGAGAGAGAGAGAGAGGATAAAAGATGGAATGGAATATATGTGGGCAGCCATGCGACATAGAGAATGAAAAAAGCACACAAACCCTAGGTGCAGATAGGGTTTAAATAGACCCTACTGCGCCATGCAGTGCCACATCATCTTAGCTAATCAAAGGCCTTCATTCAATTAAATCTAAATCTAATTGGTGGGATGATATTATCTGATCTAATTAGATGAGAGCCCCTCTAAAATTCACATAGGTGGCGCCTAAACTGGATAAACCCAATCTATTTGGCGCCTAGGTGTTTAAACCTATCAAAACATCCTAGAGTCCCATCTGTATGGGACTCCATCTCTTATCCACATGGGGCACACGCCTAGGGTGGCGTGTGCCCTCTCTCTCGCATCATTTAGTAGGGGGACAAGAGCCATAGATGCTCTCGTATAAGTGCATGACACACTTCCCCATGTCTAGGTGTCCATGGTCAACAATTGATCTATGTCCAAAAATAGGAATTAGCCTCTCTCTTGCATCATTTAGTAGGGGGACAAGAGCCATAGATGCTCTCCTATAGGTGCATGACACATGTCCCCATGTCTAGGTGTCCATGGTCAACAATTGACCTATGTCCAAAAATAGGAATTAGCAGGTGACAGAAATTAGTAGGTGTTATCTTAAATTCATCTAATAAATTAAGATAACTCTTTTCTGATCTGAACAAGCTCCAGTCAGACTAAGACCAGATTTTTGAGTGAGTCCAAATAAATTTAGCTCAGTCGAGATGAACCTGAATGATTACAAAAAGGAGAATGTTAGGCTCAATCGTATGCTAGCACAATTTTCTTGAACATAATCGGATCTAATCTAAATCAATTAAACTTGATGACATCCAGACCCAAATTCTTATTTGTGTGACCCAGTTAGGTTTAGTTTTGTATGGTAATGAGACATGTCGCTATCTTTATCATCGACATCATCGAAATATCTTTCGATGGATAAGAACTTTTTTGATTCATACAATTAGAATAACTGATCATCTAAATTATTCTAATTGCTTCCAAAATTTACTAGTGATACCTAGCAGTATATGGTGGCAACCCATTAGAACTAAAAGCAAATCTCTCGATGCAGCTACCTGTGTGATTGGGTTATTCTATCTTGAGCCCCGACAGAATTAGGGTTACGGTAAACTCGTCAAACGCAATATCAGTCATATGAATTAATCATTTGATTCGAGTCCTATGTGAAATCCTAATAGAAACTCTTTCTATGATATTCACACTACCATGGCCATGGACTTATGGACTCAATCTCATGATTATCATAGGATTACTCCTTATCTACCGAGATAGATAGATCTCCTATTGGTGCAATCCAATTTTTGTAATGAACATGCTATAGCCAACATACATCTCAGCATTTTGAATAACTAGGAGATCGAGTTATAGTGCAGTCAAACTATAACACCCTCAATGTGAACTGTCGATGCATCTCAGATCAAAAAATTGGACATACCACTATAGTATCGAGTTAGTCATCGACGAGAAGGTAGACTTTCTTATGACTACTCGAGGTGATCACGCTTAGTGCCCTAATTCTCTAATGAGTACCTATACTCTCACTCCAATGTCTCCACACCATAGACTCAAGACACATCTATCCTAAGAAAGTGATTATATACCAATCTTACAGATCAATCACCATCCTCGTAATGATCCTATAGTCGGAAGCAGTTTGAGTTAATTATGAAAATTCATGTCTTAAATTTTTAACTCTTGAAAATATGAACTGTCATTACCATTAACTCAAAGGATATATTACAGATACTTTAAATACACACTATAATAAAAAATAGCCCTTTTATTAATTTATAATCAAAATTATAAAATTATCTTTGGAAGTGTATTACAAGTGTTAGCCAATCTGGCTTTTAGGGCACACATCTTACACTAATACATATAAAAGGTTCTATCTCATTTAGGAATTATATTAATTTATAAGTCAATTACAGTAATCAAACGATATGCAATAGGAGCCAAAAAAATTTTGGCAGCATTTTTTCTTAGTTCTCTCCACATGGCTAAAGATATGTGAGGAAAACTAAAGAAAAATACTATCCAAATTTTCTCTCAAACTCTCAATGTACCATTTGATTATTATATTTATCTATAGAATTAATTATAATTTTAAACTATCCAAACTGGATAGTCAATTAACCCATGTACATAATTCTTTAATTCGTATAAAAATATATAAATGTATGGATGCCATAAAATATGTACATTAATCAAAAGATGGGTCTATGGTTCTATGCAATACAAAATTTTTAAAAATAGATGACTGAGTAAACAAAAAAGAACAAAAAGTAGAGCAAAACAAGAGTAAAAAGAGAATAAGAAGATGCAATATTTGTTCTAATTAAGTCTATAAATGGATTGGGTTGACTCATAACTCAACCTGATCCGATTAGGATAAACCCAATCCAAACTATTTTAAAGGACCTATAGATCTAGGTCGGGTTCTAAAATTAGACCCATTCCATTTTTGAGATTATGTCTAGATTTACTGAATTTTGACCCTATCCTATAGACTTTTGGGTTGATTAGGATCTTAAAATAAATGATTTGATCCAATTGGACCTGATCCAAACCCATCCCTTATCTCTCTTTGTTCCTGTATTATATGAATATTAATTTTGATCCAGGATACTTTAATGGATCGGACCCGAACTGACTTGGATCCGGATCTAAATCGAACCTATATTTCATAGATCTAAGCTGAGTTATGCATGGATCCAATCCAATCTGAATGATCTATTGGATCAAGAAATTTGATCATAAATCCGATCTTCTTATGGACTGGATTTAGGACCAATATTTAGATCTAATTAAGAAATCAGATCAAATCGGGGTCACTCATGATCCGGTCCGATCTGACCCATTTGCACCCCTAGTTCTAATAAGGATCATTAATTGAAAATCAACCATCCAAAATCTTCATCATAATTAAATAAAATATTTAATTAATTAATTAAACTAATACTTAATTAATTAAATAAAAAATATCAAATTAAAATTAATTAATATATTAAAATAAAAGAACTTTTAGTGATGGCTCTATGGTCATGCAACCATCATTGCTAATACTCACCAAAATAATAGGTCCACAGGTGTAGGAATAGCAGTGCAAGGATAGGGATGGTGATCTGGAGTCGAGACGATGATCCGATGTGGGGACAGTGGATTTGGTAAGGAGGGCAGCGGATCCAATAAGGGGGCAGTGGATCTGGCAACAGGTGCAGTGAATCCAGCAAAGGGGGTGTCACTAGCAAGGGGGATGGTGGATCCAGCAAGGGGGCATCAGTGACAAGGGAGCAGCATCACCAACAAGGGGAGTGGCGGATCCGCCAAGCGAGAAGGTAGATCTAGCAAGGGGGGCATCACTGGCCTGAGGAGGGTGGGTGTGGCATGGAGGGTGGTGGATTTGGCAAGGGGTAGTGGCGTGTGGACTCTGGCGGAACGAGGATGGAGAAGGGTGAGGCGGTGGCATGGCATGAGGGAACTGGGAGAGGGGGAGAGGAGGGGGGTCAGTTGATCGCTAGTGGGGGAGACAAAAATCAAGGGCAAAGGGAGAATGAGAGGGTGGGGCGAATGGTTCAGTCGGTCACCAATGGGGGAGCCAAGCGAGAAGAGGGTAGGGGGGAAAACAAAATCGAGGTGTAGGGGGGAAATCAATGATGGGAAAATTTAGAGGTTATTAGCAAAGGCTATAGCCCCATTAGTAATACTATTTTCTTCAAAAAAATTGTTATTAGGGATGGCTATATGCCATCGATAATAATTCTTCATCGCTAATAAACTTGTCGATTAAATTAAAAAAATAAAATTACTAGTTATTAATGGGAGCCATCGCTAATACCACTTATTAGCGACGGCTTTTATCGTTGCCAATAGAATCCCTCCATCGCTAATAAGCTTATTGATCAAAAAATTTTATTAGTTATTAGCGATGCATATAAGAGTCACTAAAAACCAACAAAGCTATCACTATTTTTTTTTTATTTTGCGATGACTTCTCTTTTGGTCACCATTGATGGTCGGTAAAGATGGTTATTATTGACGACAAGTTTGTCATCACTAATTATCGTCGCTAAAGGTTCGCTTTCTTGTGATGAACTCAAGCTTATAAAATAAAAGATGTAAAAGGATAGATGTACAAATAATGTGGAACATTGATGCAAAAAATTACTCATCTAGTTTGGACCAGCCCAATTTTTGGCTCAAAGGGATTATTCTAGCTGGTCCAACAACGTTCAAGCTAGGCTGAAGCCTAGGATTTTCAAAAATTTTTAGGTCTAAGCTTAGCTCGAAGTCTCAAAAGAAATTTCAGACCAAGCTCAGATAGAGGTGTGGCTCGTCTTATTTGTAGCTTGAGAGAGTGTAACTTTTGCAAGATATCTCACTTTTCAGCACTGTAGAGAATTTTTTTTTTCATTTATGTATTGCCTTTATATTCAATGTCTGTTATTCTCAAAAGTTAATTGCATCACCTGTTGCTTGCATAATTCACATGCCCTAAACAAAACAAAATCCTAAATTTCAAAATTTTTTACAATCTATAAGCTTAATGATTAAAACTATTTCTCTTGAAAAAGCAACAAAGTTAGGAATCAAATGCATCTTACAAAAGTAAATTTGGAGTTCAAGTTTGATGGTTATGCAAAAATTATTGAATGTTATATAGTTGTCCTATCCAAAACAACCTTGCGCAACATATAATCCCACTTTTAAAACTTTAATAAGTATTTGAAAATTTTTACTAACTTTATTTTCATATCTTAATGATATCAAGGTGTTGGTCTCTAATTTAGGGTACAATCGAATCAAGCCGAGTTGATAGCTAGAAGTTCAAGCTTGACTCGATTTGAAATATTTAAGCATGAAACTTGACTCAAGATTGATCTAGCCTTAATATTCTAAGCTCCAGCTCAGTTTGATGAAAAAAGATAATATTTGAGATTGATTTGACTCAACTCAAATACTAATTGAGCCATACACGAGCTTAAGTTCAAGCTTAAGTTCGACCTCAAATCAAAAAATTATTCGAGCTACTTGAGCTTGATAGTAGTTGAGTCGAATTTGAGTAGCTTGTGAGCAACTCAACTTGTTTGTACCCGTACTCCAATCCTCGCCAAATGCAAGGAAAAAAAAGGGAGAAGAAACTCAAAATTGGTGAAAATTAAATTATATAAAAGGTATCATGATAACAGCATCACCGTGACACTCTATGATTATAAACAGTGCTAAAAGTTATCAAATAAATCTGTTTATATTGTTATAATTAAATAACAACTCATGTATTTATTATCTCAACATGACATTATGGTTCATTTCCCACTAACCCAAAGTTGAAGTAGTTAATGTATTGTTACAATTAAATAATGCACCCAGTAAATTTATGATTGAGTCAATGGTTCGGGTTTTAAAATATTATTGCACACACTCTCTCTTTAGCAAGGATTTCAAATAATGGTGGAATTGCTGCAATTTATCAGTCTTTCATTTAAACTGCAAAGTCTGGCATGATACTTCAAAAACAAATCAGCAGAGGGGATTGATGGGTTTAGCTCTCCTTTCCCCATGTCTCCTTTTCTCCTCTATTTGTCCTTGATCTCTTCTTCTTTTCCATGCCCTATTCTAGCTGTATTTGATAGCACATAGAAAAATAGACATAAACAAAGAGAGAGAGAGAGAGAGAGAGAGAAAGCAAACATGAGAGAAGAGCTCCACCAAGCTTATTGATTTCTATGGGCTTCGAGGACACACCCACGAACACCTGGAGGCCATGCCTACAATCAAGGATTGTACAACATATGAGAGATGGATTGTGTTGATGATTGCCAAAATTTGAGTGTTTGAGTATTTAACCATGTGTTTCCTGAGTTGATGTAGATCTTTCCAGGTATTTAAAATGAAGAATTAATCCAAGAAAAGATCTACATAAAAATTCACCAAGTCAAGGGCTTCAAAGAGTTGATTTTGAGTTTCAGACTTGGAAGTGTCGACCCCAAAGCTAAAGATGTCAACCCCTATCCTGAAATAAAGTAAAAATATCAAGATTTTAAAGTTCAGGAAGGCCAGGTGTCGACCCCAGGAGTAAAGGTGTCGACCCTAGCCCTTTGGCATGCACTAGCATGCAAAAGGGATGACCTCCAGGTCGACTCTTGTGCTAGAGGACGATCCCAAGGTCAACCTCTATTGCATAGAATAGAAGATAGAAAGCAAAATTTTTCAGATCCCGGGAGGTGTTGACCTCAGAGCAAAAAGCGTCGATACCTGAAGAAAAAGTATCAACACCTAAAGAAAAAGTGTCGACCCCAAGCACGGGATAGAGCATAATGACTAGTTTTCTGCACTTTTCCAACGGACTTTTCTCTACTCCAATAGCTAGTCCAAGCTTTCCAATGGGCAAAACTCGCTAAAAAGCCACTCCCAAGTATAAAAAAAGTTAGAAAAATAATTGGGATAAGAGATTATGGATTAAGAAAGAGAAAATCATTTCAAATAGAGTAAGCCTCATTGAATATCCAAAAATAAGAGAAAAGAGAGTTTTGAGGTTCAAATTCAGAGAGCTTTCAAGCAATAGCTTCCACAACATCTCAAGCAATCTCTCAGCATCAAGAACAAAAGTTGAAACATCATTTGAGCAATCCAACAGTAACTTCTTCAAGCTTCAAAGAGTTCTATTTTTAATTTTTGATTTTGTGCTGAAACTTATACTTGTATTTTTTTTGTTTCTTTATAAGTTTCTTTGGAGGAAAGAAACTTGGGATCTAGGTTGGTCCAAGCTCAAAATTGAACATTGTATTGGTTTTAGTTGGTTGGCCTAAAAAATCAACTAGGTTGTTAGTAAATCTAAAAAACTAATGATGTTTGGTTTTGGTTGGTGGGTCCGAGAAATCAACTAGATTTTGTTTGTGAGCCCAAAAAAATAAATACACTATAATCAAGAAAAGATTATGATGAAAATTCTAAGAAAAGCTTAAAAAGTGAACGTAGTAGCGGATTGCTCCAAACTACTATTAAAATCCTTGTGTATTTGTATTATATTTTTTGCTCTCCTTGCTTTCTTTACTTGCTTTATATATTTGTGTTATCTAGTTGCTTTTAATTTTGCTACTATATTATGTATCCACCATCAACACTCAAGTTCTTTTAAAGCGAAGCACATTATATATTTAAAGTTTAATTTGACCAAAATTTTATAAATCTAATTCATCATTCCTCTTAGATTGCTATCTCTAGGCAACAAGTGGTATCAGAGCAGATGTTTTGTTACTAATTATTGACCTAACCATCAAGAGCAAAAGACCACATGGCAACCCCAAGTGGTGTTTCTTTTATTGAAGTTCAATCCACTTCTAGACCCATTTTATTAGATAATACCAACTACACCTTTTGGAAGATTAAAATGAAAATTTTCATACAAGCTCTAGATTATGATTTATGGGGAATTATAACTAGAAGACCATACACATCTACAAAAATTATAAATGGTACGACTCTTTCCAAACCAAAAAAGGAATGGGATCAATTTGATAAAAAGATGACTCAATTAAATCCAAAAGCCGTTAATATATTTTATTGTTCTTTAGATGTGTATGAATTTAATAAAATATCATCTTGCACCTTGGCTAAAAAAAATTGGAGTATATTAGAAATAACTCATGAAGGAACAAGCCAAGTCAACGAATCTAAAATTAACTTGCTTGTTCATAAATATGAAATATTCAAAATAAAAAAATATGAGTCTATTTTTGATATATTCACCAAATTCACTAAAATCATAAATATTTTTAATAGCCTAGGCAAAACTTATTCTAACTATGATCTTGTTTGCAAGGTACTTAGGTCTTTGCCTAAAGAATGGGAAGCTAAGGTGATGGTAATTCAAGAAGCTAAAGATCTCACCAAGCTATCCCTAGAAGAGCTCATGGGTTATCTTATGACCCATGAGACGCATATGGCTCAAGAGGAAGAAGAAGAAAAGCCAAGAAAAATGAAGACCATCATCTTCAGGTCTACTTCAAATTATCAAGAAAACGATGAGTCGAAGAAAGATGAAGAAGAAGATGATAAGGACATGGTACTTCTTTCAAGAAAGTTCAAGAAGTTTCTCATGAAAAAAGACATGAAGAAGAAAGAGAAAAAAATTATCACCAACAACCAAGTGCACCCCAGAAAGATGAAGAAGAGTGCTTTACTAGGACTTTGAAAAAGTGGTGACTCGTTAAGCTCGGATGAGGAAGAGAAAAACAAAAATCTTTGCCTCATGGCCTTAGAGGATGAGATAAATTCTGAAAACTTATCTAATTGTATTTTTGATGAACTACTTGATGCCTTCAATAAACTAATGTATGAATTTAAAAAGTTAAGATAGAAAAGTAGAGAGCTTAAAAAGAATAACTCTAATTTAATGGAAGAAAAAAATTCTTTAGCTAAAGAAAAAGAAGATTTGATTAAATCTAAAAATTCTTTAGATAAAAAAATTATCAAGCTTAAAAAAATAATATTTTAAAATCATTAATAAAAAAAAATAAAAATTTTTTAATTGAAAAGAAAGAGCTCTTGGAAGAAAATAAGAAACTAAAAAGAGAAGTTGAGATTCTGAAATCTATAGCTAAAAGTTTATAATTTACTTTCAAAATCTTCAATCTATGATAAAAACCAATGAGGCTATTTTCAATAAAGTAGAAACTAATTTTAATACTTCAATAAAATAGTAAAATATAAAAAATATTTTCACAAGAGTCTCAATTAAAGATCATACTATTAAATATTTTAAGTATAATTAAATTGACCATAAAATTTTGAAATATAATTTAAAAGAATTGGCCAAATCTTGATAAATCAAATCGGGATTCCAAAAGGAATCTTCAATGCTAACTCCTATAGATCCAAAATGGTTTAGATACCAAAAACTATGAAGTGATTTTGCAGGTACGTCAAGGATCCAATGAGCTTAAAAGAGAAAAATTTTCATGCTTGGATGCCTTGGAAGTAATAGATGATAGATGGTGATTGTTGGTATAATCTAAACATTTCTCATATCATACCTTCAATAATTAATTAATTTTGATGCTTGCAATGAATTTATGTCATGATTTGAATGTGTTGATCTTTAAGTTCAAATGCTCACCTCTCTATATCATGCTATGGTTGAAATGGCCTTACCTTGAATTTCAACATTACATTTTAAGACTCCCCACATCAATTCTATATTTGATGTATTTAAACTAAGAAATGCTAAATTGGTTTAATTGTTTTAATTGTTAAAATTCATAAGAGGAACTAAGTTTGACATTCCCCTCATAAAATACTAAACTGTCAAATTTACTCAAAAATTTGCTTGAAATAAATATTTAAAGATAAAGCATCTTTTTATAAAATTCATATGCTAGATAATGCATTGCATGTTAGTTTCTTAAGGTTTCAAGACTTCCCTAGTTGAAACTAAAAATATAGAACCATATATCTAGAGTTTCTCTTCTTAATACTCCTAATTTGATTGATTATCATATCTCATTTGGTCAAATCACTAAATCTCAAATTTAGTTTGAATGTTATCCTTGACCCCCAAATTAATTGAATATCTTTTTTATCTTAATTTATTTATATTCCCTTGATTTGGATCACCTCTAAACTATTTCTGTATCAAGGTGTCGGGTTTTAAAAGATCCAGTCCCGAACAAGGGGTCGACACCTTGCCTAAAAAGTGTCGACACCAGTAAAACCAAGTATCGACACCTTTTCAGAACTATTCTAGAAAAGATTTTTCAGTTCAAGGTGTCGACCCTAAACCCTATAGGTGTTGACACTTGAACTGAAAAATCTTTTCTAGAATGGTTCTGAAAAGGTGTCGATACTGGGTTTTACTGGTGTCGACACTTCTCAAGGTGTCGACACATTTTAGGCAAGGTGTCAACCCCTTGTTCGGGACTGAATCTTTTAAAACCCGAACCATCCTTTCCTATTTACTTTTTCGCTCGATCCTTTGAGCAGGAACCTCTCTAGTCTCCCTCCACTATCAAATCCAAACCTCCAAACCCTTCTCCATCTCTCCTTCCCTTATTTCGGAGCATGATGCCGCATGTGAAGCGGATTATGCGATGAGAGAGAAGACCCCTTTTAGGTTCTCCAAGCCCAAGGTCGTCATCTTCTCCATCCCCAATCCATGAATGGCACTTCAAGCATCGCACGGAGCAGAGAGTCTCTCCCCCCTCATCGGTAGCTCCATCTCTGCCTCTAGCAAGGTCGTCTCCACCTTCGGCAGTCCCCTCATCATCTCGAGGTACTCCTTCATGGTTAGTAGTTATCTCCTGGGTTGTTTCTATTGGAATATCAACTACTCTGATACTACTTGTTAAAAATCTAGTATCAAATTATTATGATAGAAAGAAGAAAGAAAATAAAATAAGAAAATAATCAAGTACGTAGATCAGCCCAAAGGCTCACCTCCATGGGGTATACAAAGCTTCACTATGAAAGAGAAAAATAGGTACAAAAGAAGAACACCCATTCTCAACTCACCATACATAAATCTCTCTCAACTAGAAGCTATCCTCACAAAAGCTCTTTCAAAATCCCTAGGAGACCCTCAGAAGCTACAAGATGCTCTGCTCTCACAGCCTCCTCGTCGAATGCTATGCACCTATTGCTTCTCTCTCTTATGGGCTGCACGTACTCGGCACTCTACCAAGCTCCTTATGGTGGCTGCCTAAGCTTTTCTACGTGCCTCTCATGCCACACACGCCACCCTACTACTCCATAGCACCTTGGCCCTTTAAATAGGATGAGAATCCTCTTCTCAGTAGTTCACAGGAGTCCTAACAGGGCTCTTTCTCTTAATATGGGTCGAACATGTCTTGATGGAGTCTTGGAATATTTTTCGATCTTCAGATCATGATCGTAATCCTCCATGACCTCTGGATCCTGTGGTCCACGTGCAACTTTTGTAGATCCTTTAGATTAATCACAATCCAAGTCCAAACAGAAAATCTCATCCTACTCTGTTCGCCTCTATCGAGCCGGCTCGGTTAGGGGTCAAGCTAGCTCAATTGCATCTCGTTCAAACTCCTACTTTCTATTTGCTTGAGAGAACCAGCTCAGCTATGGTTTGAGCTGGCTCGATCTCAACCCGAGCTAGCTCAAACCCATATCCGAGCCAACTCAACTGCTTGCTAATATTAATTCTTCTCTATTGTGGATTGAATTCGATGCGTCAAATTCTAACAATCTCTACCTCGACTTGACATTCGACCTCCACCTGACTTTGAGAGCTTATGATCCATCTCACCCCTATGCCTTGGGGCATGTCTGCTGATCATGGATGGGCAAATATGAGAGTTGAGCCAGGCCGCTCGATCCCACCTCCATCATGGGTTGTGATCCTTCTGATCTGAGATTTGCTCAAAAAATTCTCTTGTGGCAATAGAAACTTCACTCTACAGCATTGCCTCTAATCCTCTCGAGTCTTCCATCTCGTATTCAATCCACCTCCACTTGGAGCTCTACCTCACACTGGGCTTCCTTTGGCTCCTGAAACTCCACCTCACACTGGGCTTTTTGCTAGATAGTGATGTCCTTTCATCTTCTTCTTTTCCTCTAATATCATTCTATCGCCATTCATGACCTTTAGGATTCCATTACCAGCTATCCATCTATAACCATTTGAATCTTGTCTGCTCAGTGAGATAAGATTCCACTTAAAATCAGATATATCGAACCTCCCTCAATCTCCTCACTACACCATCATATGTCCTCCAGCTAACCATTTTGATGCCTTTGATCGCATAGCTCGATCCATCTGGTAGATAAATAGTGCCATCATTGCTCTCCAAAGAGTCAAACTACTTCTTTCTCCAATAAACATGATATGTGCATGTAGAATCAAAAATTTACTATTGAAAAGATCTAGATACCTCGTCAGATATCTCTAGGACATCATCCTCTAACTCGCTACTGGCCGTCGCTGTAGTAGCCTTTATCCAATCCTTGAGTTGTGGGCAATCCTTAACTCGATGCCCCAACTCATCGCACCTGTAGCATTTGATCTTACTAGGATCTCTCATCTTGGATCTGGATCATCCTTCTCACGATCCTCTGCCACTCCATCTACTGTCAATGCTAAGCTACCATCATTTGAGCTCGAAGCTGGGTTCTTCCTCCTGAGAATCTCGTTCTAAAGTATCACTGTAATGACCTCGTCCATCTTGATGGTGCTCTTTCCCACTAGAAGAGCAGTCACTAAAGACTCATACAAAGGAGGAAGCAATCCTAGCAAGACAAATGTCCCAATCTTTTTCTCAACTTTTTTGTCAATACTGAAGAGGTCGGTGAGAATCTTCTGAAAGTTAGATAGATGCTCCCACACACTTTGACCTTCATCCATCCACAGCTGGTAGAACTGCTTTCAAAGAAATAGCGTGCTACTGAGCGATTTTGTCATGTACAATTCCTCAAGCTTCGACCACAGCACCATCAGAAAAGTCTCGCCAAGTACATGGATTACCATATCATCCACTAGGTACAAGCAGATTGTACTCACTGCTTGCATCTAGATCCACTTTCAATCTTTTATCTCTATGGTGGCAGGCATCTTGTCGTACAAGTGAGCATCGATCAATCCATGTTGGATGAGAACATCCTTTATCTTTACTTGCCACAAGGAAAAAAAAAATTTTCCATCGAACCTATTGATCTCCATCTTGATTGCACCTATCTTCTCCATATTATTTAATCTTTATCCACTACTACAATCTATGCTTTGATACTATCTGGCTCTGATACCAATCTATTGGGATATCAGTTAGTCTGATACCACTTGTTAAGAATCTAGTACCAAGTTATTACGATAGAAAGAAGTAAGAAAATAGAATAAGAAAATAATCAAGTACCTAGATCAGTCCAAAGGCTCACCTCGATGGAGCATGCAAAGCTTCATTATAAAAGACAAAAAATAAGTACAAGATGAGAATATCCACTCTCAACTCATCATACATAATTCTCTCTCAATTAGAAGCTATCCTCACAAAAGCTCTCTCAAAATTCTAAGAAGATCCTCTGAAGCTACAAGATGCTCTGCCCTCATAGCCTCCTCATCGGATGCTATGCACCTATTGCTTCTCTCTCTCATGGGCTGCATATACTCGACGTGCTATCAAGCTTCTCTCGATAGCTGCCTGAGCCTCTCTATATGCCTCTCATGCCACATGCACCATCCTACTGCTCCACAGCACCTTAGTCCTTTAAATAGGATGAAAATCCTCTTCTTAGTAGTTCATAGGAGTCCTAATAGAGCTCCTTTTCCTAATATGAGTTGAACATGATCTTGATGGAGTTTTGAAATATTTTTTGATCTTCAGATCATGACTGTAATCCTCCATGGCCATTGGATCTTGTGGTTCACATGCAACTTCCGTAGATCTTTTGGATTAATCATAATTCAAGTCCAAATAGAAAATCTCATCCTATTCTGTTCGCCTCCATCGAGCCAACTCAATCAAGGGTCGAGCTGGCTTGATTGCATCTCGCTCAAACTCCTACTTTCTATCTGCTTAAGAGAATCAGTTCAATTATGGTTCGAGCTAGCTCGATCTCAGCCCAAGCCAGCTCGATCTCGTATTCGAGCTAGCTTGACTGCTTGCTGATACTGATTCTCCTTTGCCGTAGATTAAATTTGAGATGTCAAATTCTAATAGTTTTGATGGATAGAAATATGGATTTTGATTTTCTAAAGAAGAAGGTTTTGACTTAGGAAGAAAACTTAAAAATCTTGGGTGAAAGTTCTTTTGTTCCTTAAATGTTTTAACCTATCCAAATCTAGTCAGAGAGTTTTATTTGAATTTGAGGAGTAGAGATGGGGTTATTGAGTATAAGGTGAAAGGAGTACTCATTGTGCTTGATTGTGAGAAGCTAGGAAGAATTCTGAGGATGAGAGCTAAAGGGAGCCAAATTGATAAACTTGAAAAAAAATCAGAAGGGCTCAAATATATTTTAGAAAGAGAGGATATCAGTGATTTAGAGGTGGTGAGTGCCTATCGGTTGTTTACTGATATGCGCTTCCTACATCATATTACCAGTAGAATTTTCTTTCCCAAGACTGGTCATTTTGACTTTGTTGCTGCTAGAGACATATTTTTCATGTATCATGTGATTTGAGAGATCCCCTGAACCTTCTGGTACTTATGATCAGATTTATGGAGGATACAGCAGGGAGATCTAGAACTTCTCTACCCTATGGGATGGCTTTGACTTTGGTTTTTTAGGAGCATGGGGTAGATTTTGATGGAGAGACCTCTAAATCCCTATTGCATATAGACACCTACAACGAATACTCCTTGCACCGTATGGGATTCGAGGGACAGGGTATTCGTTGGATTTGTCGAGGAGCTCAGATTCAAGCAGAGGATCCAGTTGAGACTCCACATGTAGTACCTATGCCAGATATTCAGATGGAGGAGCCAACAGAGCTAGCAGCACCGATAGAGAAGACTTATGAGACAACAGAGGCACTAGTAGACCATCCAGAGAGCTTAGATAGATTACACTCCAGACTAGATGATGACTCGTTAGTTGAGAGAGTCTCCTTGAGGATTATTATAGTTGTCAACTCGAAGATTCAGTGACTCACATCAGAGGCCATTTCATTGCTTAGACAGGAAGCTGTTCGACTAGTTCAGGAGATCTCTACTGTGAGGACAGATGCTTCAGGATAGCCTTCGATGGATGTTGGACCATCTTCTTCTCATCAACCTGATCCTAGCTCATAGAGCCTGATCTTTTCACTTAGGATGCTAGGACATTCCTCATGTAGCCTTAGAGCCTCCTAGCAATCTACCTTTTGTCAAAACTTAGAAGTCTGCATTTTGACCTTTCTGTTGATCTTGTAAATAGTTCATGTAAACATCATTTAAAGAAAATAAAAAAGGTATCTTCTTTTGAAAAATATGGTGTCAAAATATCTTGATTTTTATTAATTTGTTTGATGTCTTGTTACTTTTTTTATATATATATCTTTGAATCTAGTTCTTGCTACAAAATTAAGGGGGAGCGAAATTCTAAAGAATTATAACTTAAATGAATATAAATGTTTAGTTTTGATAATCTAAAATTTAAAAAGTGCTTATTAAAGAGGGAGAACAATTGAAAAGTAAAAATGTTTAACACAAAAAGAATAAAATTTTGATTCTTATTTTCTTAAAAAGAATAAATTTTAAGTCTTCAATGAATGATGCTATTAATTCTAAAAGAAACTCTTCCATTACTTCTTCCATCATTCCATTTTGTTTCCTCTTGAATGAATGATTTGATTAATTGATTGATATATAAATTAATTAATAATTTATCTCGCTCAATTAATGCATAATGCTCGTAAAATTTTGCTTAGTTACAAAAGTGGCTATGTTTGTAAAACAAGGGAAGAGAAAACATTAAAGAAGAAATGATAAATTAATTAAAAATTTATTTAAATTTCATGAATCTAAATTTTAATGTTAAAATTCATGTTAAATATGCTAAATTTGAAAGAAAAAGGGGGAGAAATACTTCATATAATTTGATTTGATAAGAATTTCTAAGTGACTTATGTTGGAAAATAAACATCTACTGCATAACATCATTAAGCTTTCATGTGCTTTTAAATCTTCTATCTTAACTTGCATAATTTGAATGATTAATTATTCTTAATAATTAATTAGAGTTTAATTGAACTTGAAACATAGACTAAATTTGATTTTTTTTGTATGATAAATCATGTTTTATCCTGAAAGATTTAAAATTGATTTGCACTAAGAAAATTCAATTTCATCCAATTCCAAATTCTCATGAAACTTTGATTCACATATGCTTATTCTTTTGATATACTTGATTACATTAGTGAACCTCTTTGAAAATTAATAGAAGTTAATTTGAAGCTAAAATATTTTCTATGCTACAAGCTAAATTTGATATTAGTAAACTTCATTTTAAAGATCTAAAAATGATTTTAAGTTCTATTATATGGAAGACTTTCAAAATTGAAACTTAATTTGATATCCTACATGCTTACTGTTGGGGATAAACCCCGCTCCTGCCGAAGTCCAGTTCGATGCTCTACCTGATGCAACCAGTAGCCATGAAAGATCTTCAACGGATAGGTCTTAGCCGAACCATTCAGCCGGCCGAACTCCTCAGTGGTCGAGCTCCTTTGGATTCCCAGCGTCCGGGCCGAACCCCTTCAGTCGGCCGAACTCCTTAGCGGCCGAGCTCCTTCAGATTTTCAGCGTCCGGGCCGAACTCCTTCAGCCGACCGAACTCCTCAGCGGTCGAGCTCCTTCGAACCCGTTCAGTTGGTCGAACTGCTTAGCGGCCGAGCTCCTTGGATTCGCAGGGGTCGAACTCCTTTCGAGCCCCCTTTGGCCGAACTCCCCTTGGAGTCCAAGCTTCTTTAGAATTGGTATATGCTCGAGTCCACCAACCAACGCCTGCTTTCTCAAGCTACGACTGTCGGACCTTGACGTATGGCCGCCATTATCAGTCTGGCGATGCCACTCTCTCCGTAACTAGTTCCATGCGGTCCGCGATCGGACGACATGGCCACTACCGCTGGCAACACCACTCTCTCCATAACCAGTCCCATGCGGCCCATGACCTGTCAGTATGGCCGTCACTATCCGCCTGACGATGCCTTCCTCTTCGTACCGAACTTCATGCAGCCCCAATGGCTCTCTACCAGGCGGTATGGCCGTCACCATCAATTAAGCTCCACCTATAAAGGACCCTCCAGATATGCTAATCCTAACCTCTAATCTCTGAACTCTGATCTCTAAGCTCTTCTCTTCTTCTCCAAGCTCCGAAACTCATTTTTGAGCACTCCATTCCTGTTGGCTAGAGCTGACTTGATTGTCAGAGGGTCCTATCGAAGCCATCCCCCCACTGGCTTCAGACGGAACTTTATTTTGCAGGTCTCCGACGGCGACTTCATCGACCTCCACTCCAGCAGATTTCGACAACGATCAGATTCTGCGTCAACAAATTGACGCTAAAGGAAGGGCAACCCCAAACCTCCGAGATTTTCTTATTTTTAAAGGAGTGCTCGACGATGATTTCTCCCTCTCCAGAGATCTCTCTTCTTCCTCTCTAGGGTTCATCCCTTAGGAGAAAATGCCTCCCAGGAGGGCTTTGATTCGGCGCTCGGTGGCCTCCATGGCTCGATCCCCTTCAGATCCGTCTACTCCCACTCCAACCCGGGCAGCCCAGGTTCCATCTGTGGCCACAGTGGATGCGGAGCAGTTTAACCTACTCGTCTAGCAGGTTCGTGGCCTCACGAAGGCGGTGTAGGCCATGCACCGGTAGATTCCGACACCAGCTCAAATGGCGTGGGACTCCCCAGAGTCATGCGGTCCGACCCAGGAACGGCCAACTTGGGCTACTCGACCTCCGATCCCTAAAAGGGAGAGGTAAAGGAGGGAGAGCCCCTGCTCGGACCGTGGCTTGACCTAGGGGGAAGCCTCACATCCGTTCTGCCAGAAGACTTTGGAGATCAAAGATCGCGAAGACTTGTTAGATCAAAGGCTCTTAGAAATGAGCCGACGAATCGAGGAGCTTCGTCACACTTCCTCCTTCCACGGTAATGATATTTGTACTGATCCCTTCTTTTCACAGAAAATTATGCAGAAGCCGATCCCACCGAACTTCAAGCTCCCATAGCTCGAGAGTTACGCTGGGACCACCGATCCGATCGACCACCTGAAAGTCTTCCAGACAATGATGTTGCTCCACGGTGCGTCAGACGCCATCTTATGCTGGGCTTTCCCCTCTATCCTTAAGGGGGCTGCTAGGAATTGATACTCGGCGCTTAAGCCAAGTACCATCTTATCGTTCGATCAGATGAGCCAATAATTCACGGCCCACTTCATCAGTAGGCGTCCACACCGAGGCTCGAATTTCTTAATGGCCATTAGACAGAAGGAGGGGGAACCTATCCGGGCTTATGTCATCCGATTTAATACTACCGCATTAGAGGTTCGGGACCTGGACCAGTCAGTCACCATGGCCGCACTCAAGGACGGCCTTCAGAAGAACGACTTGCTGTTCTCCCTAGAGAAGAAGTATCCCAGAAATTTTGCCGACATGCTGGCTCGGGCCGAAAGTTATGCCTGGGCAGAGGAGGCTTTCGAAGCTAAGGACGGCGAGGCCAGCGGCAAGCGGCGAATCAGCGGGCCAAGCAGGCCCGCTGAAGAAAGGAAGCGGACTGAAGCTCGATCGCGCTCTCGGACTCCCCCTAGTCGCGGGTGAGCCCAAACTCCCCCTTGAGCTCGGAGGCAGGGAACCCCCGATGGAAGGGTATGCCGAGGTTCCCCCCAGTGCTGAAGTTCCCTCCATCGACGATTCCACAACTACGCCCCCCTCAACGCTCCGAAGACCCGAGTGCTGATGGAGATCAAAGAATGACTTTCGAGACCGAAGAGAATGTGTTCCCATCCCAACAGACGTAATCCCAACAAGTTCTGCCTCTACCATTGTGACCACGATCACGACATTGAGGAGTGCATCCAACTCCAAGATGAGATCGAAGAGCTCGTCAGGCGAGGTAGACTTGGCCGATTCTTGTGGAGATGACCTGAAAAGCGAGAAGATTGGCTGAGGGCATTACCACCAAGTAGGAAAAACCAGCAAGAAGATCGGCCGCCTCTTGGCGTCATCAACACTATCTCGGGGGGACTTCAACAAGGAGAAGCCAGCGGATCCGAGGGACTGATAAAGAGGTGGAGGACCATAGAGTCCGTGACCTTCACCGAGGCGGACGGCCAGGGGATCCAATTTTCGCATAATGATGTGGTTGTAATTTCTTTGAACATTGCTGACTACGATGTACGCCGCATTTTGGTGGATAATGGAAGCTCGACCGATGTATTATTTTACGATGCCTTCTCAAAAATATTCCTACCCGAGGACTGCTTGAGGCCTATGAACCCTCCGCTGGTAGGATTCGCTAGCAACATCGTACCAGTCGAAGGCGTGATAACTTTGTCTATGACGATAGGGCAATACCCGAGATTGGCCAAAATGCAGGTTGACTTTCTGGTTGTAAGGACTCTGTCCGCCTATAATGCGATTCTCGGTCAGCCTGATCTAAATGCACTTCGGACGGTGGTGTCAACCTATTATTTCAAGATGAAGTTTCCGACAAGTCGCAGGGTCGGAGAAGTCAGAGAAGATCAAGCTCTGGCGAGGCACTATTATTCAATCACCCTACATAAGGGAGAATGGCCCGATCCTTATCTTGTCGACGGTCTAGATGTCCGCGACGACCTCACTGAGGAGCGAGGCAAGCCTATGGAGGACCTCATGTCCATTTTCTTAAATGATGGAAACCCGGAGCATGCTGTGCAGATCGGCTCCAACTTAGCGGATGAGGTTCGAAAGTAGCTCGTCGCCTTCCTTAGGAAAAATGCGGACGTCTTCACCTGGACCCCAGTGGACATGCCAGGGATTGATGCCGAAGTCATGGAGCATCGACTGATCATCGATCTAAGGCACCGACCGATAAGAGAAAAGATGCGCCACCACACCCCAGAGAGGCAGAAAATGATCGTCGAAGAAGTAGACAAGCTCCTCCAAGTCAGACTCATTCGGAAGGTTAATTATCCGACCTGGGTCTCGAATGTGGTCCTCGTCAGGAAGGTAAATAACAAGAGGAGGATGGCGTCGACTTCAAGAAGCTGAATAAGGCCTGCCCGAAAGATAGCTACCCCCTGCCCTGGATCGACCAGCTGGTGGATGCGACCTCGGGCCACGAGCTCCTCACCTTCTTGGACGCTTTTTCTAATTATAATCAGATACGAATGGTGCCCGAGGACGAAGAGAAGATCGCCTTCATTACTGACCGTGGTTTTTATTGTTACAGGATCATGCCATTCGAACTCAAAAATGTAGGAGCCACGTACCAGCGCTTGGTTAATAAGGTCTTCAAGAAGCAGATCGACCGCAACATGGAGGTGTACGTGGATGACATGCTCATCGAAAGCTGAGCTTCAACAGACCACCTCGCCGATCTTAAAGAGACCTTCGGTGCACTCAGGAAGCACAAGATGAAGCTGAACCCAACCAAATATGACTTTGGCGCGACCTCCAAAAAGTTTCTGGGGTTCATGATGTTGAGACGCGGAATCGAAGCAAATCCTAAGAAGATCCGAGCCATTCGAAAGATGACTGCTCCGAAGACGATCAAGAAAGTCCAACATCTGACCGAAAAGGTGGCATCCCAAAATCGCTTCATCTCAAGGTTGGCCGAACGATGCACGTCCTTCTTCCAAGTTCTTAGGTGATCGAAGGACTTCTGCTGGACGGCGAAGTGCCAACGGACATTCGAGGAGCTTAAAAACTACCTCAGCTCACCCCCACTGCTGGCGAAGTCCGAACTCGGAGAAGAATTATTCCTGTATCTAGCTATCTCTCCGATGGCCCTGGCGGCAGTCCTGGTCAAGAAAGAAGCAAGGACGCAACGATCGATCTACTATGTGAGCCGGGTCCTGAGGGATGCAGAGATCAGGTACTCTAGGTTAGAAAAACTAACTTACTCTCTTCTAATTGCTGCCAGGAGGCTCCGACCTTACTTTCAGGAGCATACCGTAACGGTCCTCATGGACCAACCAATAAAAGCAGTCGTTCACCGGATGGACGCCTCCGAAAGAATCACGAAATGGGCAATCGAGCTCATGGAATTTGACATCAACTACCGACCCAGGCCATCGATCAAGGCCTGGATATTGGCAGATTTTATGGTGGAATGCACCATTCCGGTCGAAGTCGAGCTTGGACAGAGTGGTGCCAACACCAAAGCGAGGCCGAGTCTGGGCAAAGCTGAGCTATCATAGCCGAACCTCTCCAAAGGCTTTTGGGCTTTGCACGTGGATGGTTCGTCCAACTCTGCTGGAGCTGGTGCAGGCCTGATCTTGGTCAGCTTCGAAGGAGTCATCGTCGAGTACGCACTATGCTTCGAATTCCCTGCGACCAACAATGGAGCCAAATATGAAGCATTGATCGTCAGATTAAAGATAGCAAGGGAATTAAAAGTAGATCGGCTTCAAATCTACAGCGATTCTCAACTGGTGGTCGATCAAGTCGACGGCAACTATGAAGCATGAGAGGAAGGCATGGCGAGGTACCTTAGAAAAGTGAGGGGTTTGGCCTCGGCCTTCAATAGTTTTGGCATCCAGCATATTCCAAGGGTGGAAAATATGAGAGCCGATATTCTCTCCAAGTTGGCCACTTCAGCCCCGACCGAACTACCTAAGAAAGTATTTTTGAAAATTTTGAAATGCCCAGCCATGGAAGAATCTCAGGCCGTCCTACAGAAGGAATTCGAGCCTAGTTGAATCGACCCATTGGTCGCCTACCTTAAAGAGGGGGTTCTTCCTCATGATCGGAAAGAAGCTCGAAAGTTCAGGAATCAGGCCTCCTGCTATATTTTATATGAAGACAAATTGTATAAGAGGTCGTACTCCCTTCCGTTGCTGAGATGTCTTCAACCTTCAGAGGCTAATCTTGCACTGTGGGATGTGCACAAAGGACTTTGCGGAAGCCACGTAGGAGCCAGGTCCCTATCGCAAAAACTACTTCAGTAGGGGTACTACTGGCCGACCTTGTTCCACGATTCCATGGAATATGTGAAGAAGTGCAACCGCTGTCAAAAGAATGCCAGCATGCAAAGGCAGCCAGCATCTGAGCTTGCTTTGCTCAGTGCACCTTGGCCATTTGCACAGTGGGGAATGGACATACTCGACCCCTTTCTGACAGCGTCTGGGCAACGAAAGTTTCTCCTGGTCACGATCGATTATTTCACCAAGTGGGTCAAAGCCGAACCACTAGCGAAGATCACCGAGATCAAGGTGCAAGACTTCGTCTGGAAGTCACTAGTCTGTCGGTTCGGCCTACCTCAAACCCTTATAATCGATAATGGATGGCAGTTCGCTAGGATAAGATTCATCGAATTCTGTGAAGGGCTAAACATCTCCCACCGCTTCACATCGGTGGCTCACCCACAGGCCAATGGGGAGGCTGAGGTGACCAATCGGATCCTGCTATAAGACATCAGGATAAGGCTCGACAGGATTAAGGGGGCTTGGGTGGACGAACTCTACCACGTCATCTGGGCATACCGAACTACTCAAAGAATGCCGATCGGAGAGACACCCTTCGCCTTGGCCTTCGGCATGGAGGCAGTTATCTTGATTGAACTTCGGCTCCCATCCGCATGAGTCACGGGCTTTGACGAGCAGCTCAACCCTCAGGACCTCAGAGTTAACCTTGACTTACTGGAAGAAAAAAGGGATGAGGCCTGTATCCAGATGGCAGCCTACAGATGGAAGGTGGCCCAGTACTACAACTCCAGAGTTAGGGGTAAGACATTCAGAGTGGGGGACCTAGTGCTTCGGTGAGCCACCATCTCCCAAACTTAGAGTCAAGAAAAGCTCACCCTAAATTGGGAAGGTCCGTATAAAGTGGTGGAGGTCATCTGGCCCAGGACCTATCGCCTGAAGGAGCTCAAAGGAATAGTGCTTCTCCGACCTTGGAACTCAAAAAATCTAAGGGTGTATTACCAATAGACTTCCTTCAATAAAACTTCTTCGCTCAGCATTATTATTTTCTGGTGCAAGGATTACGTGGCGATAGGAAAGGAGCAGGTGAAAGTGGTCCGTTAGGAACAGGAGGAGAATCTCGTCCTAACATGAGCAAAGTCAAAGGCCTCGTTCACCTTAGACGAGATGAAGAGAGAAGCACGAACGATGGTCCGTATGTGCCCCCATAGTTCGTTAGGAATAGGAGGAGAACCTCGTCCTAACGCGAGCAAAGTTGAAGGCCTCGTTCACCTTAGACGAGATGGGGGAAGACGGACGACGGTCCTGAATGTGCCCCCACAGTCCTGTTAGAAACAGGAAGGAGAATCTCGTCCTAATGCGAGCAAAGTCGAAGGCCTCGTTCACCTTAGACGAGATGGGAGGAGATGGACGATGGTCCGAATATGCCTCCACAGCCCATTAGGAACAGGAGGAGAACCTCATCCTGATGCGAGCAAAGTCGAAGGCCTCGTTCACCTTAAACGAGATGAAGGGAGACAGACGATGGTCTGAATGTGCCCCTACGGCCCGTTAGGAATAGAAGGAGAACCTCATCCTAACGCGAGCAAAGTCCAAGTCCGAGCTCCGAAGTCTATAGAAAATAAGATCTCCATCAATCTCAGTCAGAGATAAGATCTCTCCCGAAGCGATCGAGATAACCTCGGCTAGAGATAAGGTCCACGACAACCTTGACCAAGGCGTCCGAGATAATCTCGGCCAGAGATAAGATCTCTCCCAAGCACCCGTATTAACCATGGTAGGAGATGAGATCTCCTTCGGACTTTAATTTCAGCACCAACTTCATCTGGAGATGAGATCTTCCCCCAAGCTTCGACTTGAATCAGTACGGAGAACTTCGACAATCACCTTTTCTGCACTCCCTTCCTTTGAGTTTCGAACTCGGGAGTAGAGGGACTACTGTTGGGGATAAACCGCGCTCCTGCTGAAATCTAGTTCGATGCTCTACCTGATGCAACCAGTAGCTACAGAAGAGCTTCAACGGATGGGTCTTAGCCGAATCCTTCAACTGGTCAAACTCCTCAGCAGCCGAGCTCCTTCGAATTCCCAATGTCCGAGCTGAACCCCTTCAGCCGGCCGAACTTCTCAGCGGTCGAGCTTCTTTGGATTTCCAGCGTCCGGGTCGAACCCCTTCAATCGATCGAACTCCTCAGCAGTCGAGCTCCTTCGAATCCATTCAACCGGCCGAACTACATAGCGGCCAAGCTCCTTGGATTCACAGGGGTCGAACTCCTTTCGAGCCCCCTTCGATCGAACTCCCCTTGGAGTCCGAGCTTCTTTGAAATTGGTATATGCTCGAGTCCACCAGCCAATGCCTGCTTCCTCAAGCTACGGCTGTCGGACCTCGACGATATGGCCATCATTACCAGTCTGACAATGCCACTCTCTCCATAACTAGTCCCATGCGGCCCGCGATCGGACGATACGGCCACCGTTGTTGGCGATACCACTCTCTCCGTAACCAGCCCCATACGGCCCATGACCTGTCAGTATGGTCGTCACTATCCGTCTGACGATGCCTTCCTCTCCGTACCAAACTCCATATAGCCCCAATGGCTCTCTATCAGGCGGTATGGCCATCACCATCAATTAAGCTCCACCTATAAAGGACCCTCCAAATATGCTAACCCTAACCTCTAATCTCTGAACTCTGATCTCTAAGCTCTCCTCTTCTTCTCCAAGCTCCAAAACTCATTTTCGAGCACTCCATTCCTGTTGGTCAGAGCTGACTTGATCGTCGGAGGATCTTGTCGGAGCCACCCCTCCATCGGCTCCGAACGGGACTTTATTTTGCAGGTCTCCAATGGCGACCTCATCGGCCTCCACTCCAGCGGATTTCGACGACGACCAGATTCTGCGTCAATACTTACTTTTCATGATTAAATGTCCATGAAGTTCTAATTTGATACCCTCTTAAACTTGAAATTTTTTGAATTTAATATATTTGTCTAAATTTTAATTGATTTTGATGATATTCCTTGTTTCTTCCCATAAGAATACATTTCTTAAGAAAAGAAGAGAATAAATTTTGAATTAAATATTATGCTTGCTTCAAATCCTTGTTAAGCCAATTTTTTGAAATTAGAAGATATTTTTTTAAATCAAAAAGCGAGTTTTCAAAAGGAGAGATGATTTATTTTGACTCAAAATGTATTAATTTTGATGAAGAAACTTTACTCCCTCCCATTAGCTTTTTCATGTTGTCAAAAAGAGAGAAAAAATATGTTGAGTATATGCTTCATGAGTATATGCTATGCTTAAGTTTATACATTTCATGATAATTTTTTAAATATTTAAATTTAAGTTAAAAGGATTTTGATGTCAACCTTCATGAAGTGTGCATTTATAATTATGTATATTATCACTTCATAATTTATACGAGCCAAATTAATGAAAAACATTGAATTTTATTTTTATTCATATACTCAAAATTTTGCCATCATCAAAAAAGAGGAGATTGTTGACCCCATAATTGATTTTGATGATTGCCAAACTTTGAGTGTTTGAATATTTAACCATGTATTTCCTGAGTGGATGTAGATCTTTCTAAATATTCAAAATAGAGAATTAATTCAAGAAAAGATCTATACAAAAATTCACCAAGTCAAGGGCTTTGAAGAGTTGATTTTGAGTTTCAAACTTAGAAGCATCAACCCAAAAGCTAAAGGTGTCGACCCCTGCCCTAAAATAAAGCAAAAATATCAAGATTTTAAAGTTCAGGAAGGCCAGATGTCGATCCCAAGAGTAAAGGTGTCAACCCCAACCTTTTGGAATGCACTAGCATGCGAAAGGGATGACCGCCAAGTCAACCTCTACGCCAAAGAATGACCCTAGAGTCAACCTTTGTTACACAGAATAGAAGACAAAAGGTAAAAATTTTTTGGATCCTAAGAGGTATCGATCCCAAAGCAAAAAGTATCGACACCTGAAGAAAAATGTCAACTCCAAGCATGGGATAGAGCATAATGACTAGTTTTATGCACTTCTTCAATAGGTTTTTCTCCACTCCAATGGCTAGTTTAAGCTTTCCAATGGACAAAACTCACTAAAAAGCCACTCTCAAGTATAAAAAAAGTTAGAAAAATAATTGGGATAAGAGATTAAGGATTAAGAAAGAGAAAATTATTTCAAATAAAGTGAGCCTCATTGAATATCCAAAAATAAGAGAAAAGAGAGTTTTGAGGTTCAAATTTAGAGAGCTTTCAAGCAATAGCTTCCACAACATCTCAAGTAATCTCTCAGCATCAAGAAGAAAAGTTGAAGCATCATTTGAGCAATTCAACAGCAACTTCTTCAAGCTTCAAAGAGTTCTATTTTTAATTTTCTATTTTATGCTGAAACTTATACTTATATTTTTTTTATTTCTTTACAAGTTTTTTTTGGAGAAAGAAACTTGAGGTCTAGGCTGGTCCAAGCCCAAAATTGAATGTTATATTGATTTTGGTTGGTTGGCTAGAAAAATCAACTGAATTGTTAGTGAATCCAAAAAACTAATGGCATTTGATTTTGATTGACGAGCCCAAAAAATCAACTAAATTTTATTTATGAGCCCAGAAAAATAAATATATTGTAATCAAGAAAAGATTATAGTAAAAATTTCAAAAAAAGCTTGGAGAGTAGACGTAGGAGCGGGTTACTCCAAACTACTATAAAAATCCTTATGTGTTTGTATTGTATTTTTTGCTCTTCTTGCTTTCTTTACTTGCTTTACATATTTATGTTATTTAGTTGCTTTTAATTTCACTACTATATTGCATATTTACCACCAACACTCAAGTTCTTTTAAAGTAAAAGCACATTATATATTTAAAATTTAATTTGATCAAAATTTTATAAACCTTTTTCACCCCTCCCTCCTCTTGGATTGCTACATCTGGACAACAGATTGAGGAGGGAGGAATCCAAAGCCAAAAGATTCATTGGCTTTAGGTTTCTTTTTCCCTTTAATTTGGCTTTCTTTCTATCCTCCACCCTATCTTCTTTTCTCTTCCTCCATTCTATAATCCTCCCTCCCTCTCTTTACTCTATCGTCTCCTTTACTGTGCCTGATGGGGCATAGAGCCTTGATGAAAAAAGGTAGGATAGAAGAAGATAGTCACTTGAGCATCATGTGACTGTTCTTCCCCTCCACTCCACTTTGTGCCGAAATAAAAAAAAAATTGCGAAGGATTGTCATGCCACCGATCCGAGATTGCGAGCTAGAGGTTATGACAACCACCACACACATATAGAGAATTCTCCCTATAAGCATGCAAGCCATCTCATTACAATATCATAAAGCAACAGTGGAATAAAGATTCAATAAATAATGTTCGACTTCAATTCAAATAACCAAATTAAATATCTTACAAAATAAAAAATTCATAGTTTTCCATCAACTTCGATAAATTCTACTCTAAATAAAGATATCAAAGTCTGCATCTATTTTGCTCTTCCATATCGAATCTTCGAATCAAGCTAGATCTTTGTATATGTGAAAATAATAAAATATAAAGTAATGAGCTAGATAGCCTAGTAAGTAATGTCCACTTAACTAGATAAATTTAGTAATATTAATATTCTAAAAATAGCATATAAAGTGCATCAATTCAAAATATACAATGCTAAAATCAGATCCATGCAAATACATTCATTCAAATTTAGTTTTTCCAAAATTCATTTTCATATCATAAATCAATTTCTTTCAAAACATTATGTTTATCTTGATAGCAATGAACTAAATCAAAATAGTACTACATAACTCCTAATGGTAGGGTATCAAAATACCAATGCACAACCCTCACTGACAGGGTATTAAAATATCAATGCACAACCTCTACTTGTAGGATATCAAAATACCAATGCATAACTTCTGTTGGATGGGTATTGAAATATCAATGCACAACCTTCACTACTAAGGTATCAAACTATCAATATACAACTTTCATTGGCAAGATATCAAAATGTCAACGTACAACCTCTACTAGCAGGGTATCAAAGCATCAACATACAAACCCTACTAGCAAGATATCGAAGCACTAGTGCATAACCCCCACTGGTAGGGTATTGAAGCACTAGCATACAATCCTCACTAGTAGGGTATCGAAATATTAGTATTTAACATGCACTAGTGGGGTTTAACACATACTCGATTGCAAGTCAAAATCCATCTCAAATCAAAACTCATTTTCATATTCATATTTGAAAAGTCATAAACCAGGCAACATCGAAATCAATCAAACAATCCATATCAAAGTCAATTCATTCAATCATAAATCATTTAATATTTTAGAAAAGAGCGTACTTGATAATTCAAAATATCATGCATTAGTTTATAAATCATGCATAATTCAATATAAAAAATATTTTATAAATTACCTATAAATTTAAGAAAAGTGAAGTATTACTTGCCTCTGCAAAATACTGAATGGATATATTTGATCTATTCTGAAAGCATCCTTTAAAATCTATTATTCAAAATATATTCTTCTATCAGTCTTAGGCTACAACTAATGATATCTGATTTGACTAAGGTGGGTACCGAGATGCTGCCCAATGATCGTGGATTAGGACACTTTTTGTTAAGATCAAATCAAAGTCATTAAAAAAAATCTTTTACTTAATCAATCCTAGAGAGAGAAATCCATGAAAAAAGAGAAATAATTTAGAGAGAGAATATGTAAAGAGCGAATTTGGGATTCAAACTTGGAGAAGGAAGAGAGAGAAGAGAGAAAATCTCTCTCATCTTTTTTTTTTCTTTTTTTTTCTTTTTTTCTTCTTTTTTGTGGGTTCTTAGGCAAAATAGGGGACCTTCATATCCCTCTTCTTTGTAGAAATAGGGGAGAGGGAATAACTCGGCCAACCATCCCCATGGTAGCAACTCTGGATGGCAGCTGCCCCTCCCGATGGTGGACCCTCGGCAACCTCAGCCTTCAATAGCCGAGCATGGCTAGCATCGGCGGCTTCTATGGCAAAATGAACATAAATAGGGGATCTGGTTTCAAGGAAAAGAATCTAGTGATTTGCCAGTCAAAAATCAAGCAAAATGGTGGCAAACAAATCAGAGAAGGGAAGGATTGAGGTCATTACCTCAACTCTGATGAAGTGAAACAAGCGATTTCGGTAACCTATTTTAGATGAAATTTGAGGAAAAAATTCAAGAGATTTAGCAGTAATCAACAATGATTCTCGAAGGAAATCTCAATGGGACTAAATGGACGGGTGGAGGTCTTCTTATAGAGGAGATTTTCCTAAGGCTTGGATTGAACCTCTATGCCCTAGCTTCATTGAACACGAGAGAGGAAGAAGACTCCAGTTAGGAGTCTTCCTTCCCCCACCTCATGTGCACAGTAAATAGGGTTTGAAAATTCCTTTTCTTTATTTTTATGCTACTTTTAGATTGGTGCAGGGTATCACATCCTCCCTAGAAAAAAATTATCCTCAATTTTTCTTGCTCAACTCCTCAAGAATTTAGGGATACTTTACCTCAGTCATAGTCATCCTGTAATTCAAAATCGAATTTTTATCATAATGTCTTTCAAATCAAATTACTGTTCTATTAGCTTGAAAATAATTTGACCATTATGCTTCTACTATGTACTTTGATTTAAATTCATCAATGCACTTATGTCAAATCTAAGTTTCTAGGTTATCACAATTAATATAAGTTATCATCCTAATGTCTCTAATGTCTACCCATCTATACTCATATGTTCGATTCAATCTATTCTAATTTATCCACTTATGCTCTGATACCATATTAATTATTTTGCCCCTGATCTAAGATTATGAGTCAGGAATCATAGCAATCACCACATACTTATAGAGAACTCTCTCTACAAGCATACAAGGCATCTCATCATGATATTATAAAATAACAGTGAAATAAAGATTCAATAAATAATGTTCAATTTTAATTCAAACAACTAAATCAAATATCTTACAAAATAAAATTTTATAGTTTTTCATTAAATTTAATAAATCTTAATCTAGATAAAGATATCAAAGTCTACCTCTAATTCACTCTCTCATATCGAATCCCTGAATCAAGCTATATCTTGAAATCTATAGAAATAATAAAATATAAAGTAATGAGCTAGACAGTCCAATAAGTAATATCTACTTAACTAAATAAATGCAGTAATATTAAAATTCTAAAAATAGCATGTAAAATGCTTCAATTCAAAATATACAATGCTACAATCAGATCCATGCAAATTCATTTATTCAAATTCAATCTTTGTAAAATTTATTTTTATATTCATAAATCAATTTTTTTCAAAATATTATGTTTATCTTAATAGCCATGAACTAAATCAAAGTACCATAATATAACCCCTAATGGCAAAATATCAAAATACTAGTACACAATCTCCACTGACAGAATATCAAAATATCAATGCATAACCCCCATGAGCAAGGTATCAAAGTACTAGTGCACAACCCCCATTGGATAGATATCGAATATCAGTGCACAACCCCCACTAGCAGGGTATCAAAATACCAGCATACAACCTTCACTGGTAGGATATCAAAATATCAACGCACAACCTCCATTGGCAAAGTATCAAAGCACCAATGTACTGAAAGAAAAAACTCATTTTTCATAGCAAGATCGTTCAAATCTAATCAGATTTGAGGTAGATTTTTCTAAAAAATAATTTCTATGATCCAATTAGATCTAAGAGTTCTTAGATCTGATCGAGGTAATCTGATATTAAAATAAAAAATTAAATCAAGAATATGAAATATCTGATGTATCTGATTAGGATAATCTGATTATCTTGATGATGATTCTGATGCTCCTTAGATTCTACATCGAGCCACGCATGCGCCTGACCTCTACCGAAGTCTGTGAGCTCAAAAGTGGCACTTCCAAATCTTGAAAATATAAGAAGATAGATCATGAAAAGATGAGAGTGAGTCAGAAGAAGAATTAATCTCAATAGTAAAATTTAGAAATTGGGTTGGCTCACTCTAGGATTGAGCCGGCTTAGTTGGAAACTAGGTTGGCTCAGTCCAGGACTAGATCGACTAGGTCTCAAAGAAAAATTTAAATAAAAAGTAGTATTTTTAGACTATTGACATGGTACATAACTAGGTCGGCTCAATCTAGGATTGAGTCGACCCAGTCGTAGGTTAGCCGACTCAGTCTGAAACTGGGCCGGCTCAATTTTTGTGAGTTATTATTTTCTATACGTGGGTTGTTTGGTTTTAAAAAAATTTTCTATGAGCTTAGGCTTGATCCTTTGTAAAGTATATATACTAAAAATAGGTCAAAATTGTAAGAGTGCTGAAATATACTGAATAAAAACTCTTTTCTTCTAAAAATCTCTTCTTCTCTATTTCTTGATTTATTTGATCGTGCTTTCACAGAGATCTCTAAAAAATACTTTCTTATTGCTTGGCTACTCACCAACAGTCATGCTGATCCATGTGGAAAGAGCGCATATTCCCAACATTTGGTATCAGAGCGATGTTGCATGAAAAGAAGAAAGACACATAGGATTTACTACATCCAAGATCTATTGCATTAGGTTTTATCCTAAAACTTCTAGTTTGCTTCATAATTATCTCTAGATTGAGGTGGAGATTATTTACATGGAGGAATGGTGATATAGAAGTTTGAAAAGAGGATCTAGGGCTAGTTAGATCTTCTATGAAGGATAGTTTTACTGGTGTGTGATCGTGAAGGATGTTAGAAATTTGTTCTTGACTTATTTGAAGTCATGGGATCAAGTAGATTCAAGATGAATTTTAAGAAGTTCGACGGCAAGAGAAATTTTATTCTATAGCAGCAAAGAGTAAAGGACTTGTTGGTTCAGCAGAGGATCTACAAGATCTTGACAAAAGAAAGGCCATAAAAGATCAGTGCTGAGGATTGAAAAGAATTGAAGAAAATTGCTTTTAGCACAATCTGGATGTGCTTGGTCGATTAGATTTTATTCGAGATTTGCACAGAAACTATGGCAAAGGGGCTCTGAGAGAGACTGAAGAATACATACATGAGGAAGAATATGACGAACAAGCTATGGTTGAAGAAACAGCTGTATAGTCTGAGGATGTCCGAAGGCGGAGATCTTATTGCACATATCCAAGGATTCAATCAGGTATGTTCTGAGGTGATGAATTTGGATGTGAAGATCGACGAGGAGGATCGGACATTGCTGCTATTATGTTCTCTCCCAGGTTCATATGATGGTCTCATAACAACTTTAGTTTATAGAAAAGAGATCCTAAACTATGAAGAGGTTGTTGGTGTGCTCAAATCAAATGAGCAAAGAGAGAAGATCTGCAAGAAAGATTCTAAGTCTGAGATCTTGGTTGTGAATGAAAAACAGAAAAGATCAAAAGAGAAGATAAGAGAAAAATCCAAGGGCAGGTCAAAGTCTCGCGATCAAAAGAAGATGACATTGAAATATTATAAATGTCATCAGTCTGGACACCTGAGGAGAGATTGTCTTCTTTTAAGATCAGAAAAAGAGAAGACCAGCAAGAAAGATGATACAACTTTTGTGAGCAGTGGAGAAGACCTGCTAGTTCTATCAGATGGATCCATAGAGTGTGATACTATATTAATTTTAGATTCAGCATGCTTGCACCACTATACTTCTCATCGAAAGTGGTTTGCTATCTACCAGAAAGTCAATGATGGAAGTATCAGTCTTGGAGATGATCATCCATGCAAAGTAGCTAGAATTAGCTCTATCAGAATGAGGATGTACAACGAGATCATTCGTACATTATCAAATATCAGGCATGTATCGGAGTTGAAAAAGAATTTAATTTCTTTAGGCTACTTGGAGGAGCAGGGTTATACTTTTAGTAGCCAGGCTGAGAGTGAATGTCTAAAAATTTTCAAGAGAGTTTTGGTGGTGATGAGAGATAGAAGATTGAGCAACAATCTTTACAGAATGGAAGGCTCAGTGGTAAATGATAGTAAAGAGGTGCTAGCAGTAGCATAAGTGGAGCAGATTTTATATCGATTGTGGCACTATCCGATGGGTCATATGAGTGACCGTGGGCTCACAGAACTAAGCAGAAGAGGTATGATCCCAGCCCTAAAGAAGAAGGACATAGATCTTTATGAGTCATATACCTTTGGTAAATAGCATAGGATGAAGTTTGTCAGAAGTACCAAGCACAGCAAGAGAGTGCTGGATTTAGTGCACTCGGATGTGTGGAGACTAGCTCCTGTATCAGCTAGAGGTGGGACAAAATACTTTATTACTTTTATTGATGATTTCTCAAGGAAGGTATGGATTTATCTGATCAAAAAAAAATCAGAGGTATTTGCCCGGTTCAGAGCCTGAAGAGCTGAAGTAAAGGAGTCAGAAAGACAGGTAAAGTATTTGAGATCGAACAATGGAGGAGAGTATACTAGCCTAGAGTTCAGAAGGTACTGTGAAGAAAATAGCATCAAACGCCATTACATGGTGAGGATGACTCTCCAGCAGAATGGTATCATGGAGAGGATGAACCAGATACTGATCGAGAAGACACAGAGTTTGAGGCTACAGACATCACTCCCAAAGTCCTTTTGGGGTGATACTCTAATTTTTTTGATTTCTTATGAATAGGTCCCCTCATTATAAGCTGAATGGAGGCATTCCAGAAGAAGTCTAGAGTGCAAAGAAGGTGAAGCTTGGCCATCTGAAAATCTTCGGTTGTATAGCTTATGCACATGTCGAGGCAATGGAGAGGAGCAAATTGGATCTGAAATCTCAAAAGATGACATTCATAAGGTATCCACAAGGAGTCAAGGGATACCTGTTATGGACTCTCAAGCATAAAAGTCAGTGATCAGTAGGAACATTATCTTTGATGAGAAGAGCATCTTGAGGAGGTCTGGGATAGATGAAACTGGAGAAACAAAGGTGAACAGCGGTGGCCAGTTAGAGAATGATGGCATGCAGGTTACATCCACTTATAAGAGTATTCCTATTGAGGTAGAGCTGAGCAGAAAAGTATATCTCAGATTGAAAATCAGCATGGAGGATCGGTAGTTCAAACCGATGTGTAGGAGCAGCCACAGACATCAGGTAGAGATGTGTTAGTGGGAGTGGCTTTGCATAAGCCTTAGTGTACAATTAGAAGATCGGTCAGATATGGTATTGATGAGGTTATCTTCTATGCACTCATCACTACTAATGAAGATCTAAAGAATTATGCAGAGGCCATGGAGAGTGAGGATCATGATTCATGGATGCAAACCATGATGGAAGAGATGGAATCACTTGAGAAAAATCAGATATGTCACCTGGTGGATCTTCCAAAGGGTGCTCGACCTATTGGCTCAAAGTGGGTGTTCACAAAGAAAGAAGCACCTTCAGAATAAGTTGGAATCAGATTCAAAGCAAGGCTGGTAGCAATGGAATACTCACAAAAGGAAGGGATTGACTATACAGAAATTTTCTCACCTATGGTGCATCATACATCTATTCGAGTTTTACTATCACTGGTGGCACAGCATAACATGGAATTGAAATAGATGGACATGAAGATGGCCTTCCTTCATGGAACTTCGAAGGAAAGTATCTATATGAAGTAGCTAGATGGTTTCATGGAGATGGGACAGAAAGAAAAGGTGTATTTACTCATGAAGTCTTTGTATGGCTTAAAATAATCCCTTCGTCAGTGGTATCGAAGGTTTGATAGCTTTGTCTTGAGCCTGAGTTTTAGTAGATGTGAACATGATTGTTGTGTCTACGTCAAGGATGTAGATGAGGAGGATGTCCTGTACCTGTTATTGTATGTACATGATATGCTCATAGCAAGTAGAAGCATGGATGCTGTGAAAAGATTGAAAAGGGCATTATCATCTGAATTTAAGATGAAAGATTTGGGTCCAGCTAAGAAAATTCTTGGAATAGAGATTTGCAGAGATATGTGCAAAGGAGTGCTCCATTTGTCACAAGAAAAGTATGTTCAAAAGATTTTGAAGAGATTTGGGATGGAAAAGGCCAAACCTGTAGAGATGCCATTGTCGAGCCATATGTCTCTCTCCAAATTACAGTGCCTTCAATTAGAAGAGAAGAGAGAGAACATGGAATGAGTTTCTTATGCAAATACTGTAGGCAATGTGATGTATACTATGGTGTGCTGTAGATCAGATATAGCACATGCTGTAAGAATGATTAGTAGATACATGGCTAACCCTGGGAAGGAACACTGGAAAGCATTGAAATGGATATTGAGATATCTGCATGGACCAAGGGATTATGGTTTGATGTTTGGTTGTGAAGATGTGTGAAGGTTCAGATCCTCTGGAAGGATTTATTGATATAAATTATGCTGGTGATTTTGATACAAGGAGGTCCACTACTGGATACCTTTTCTGCATATATGATGGACCGGTGTCTTGGAGATCAACCCTTCAGCCAAGCATGGCCTTGTCTACCATAGAGGCTAAGTATATTGGGATAACGGAGGCTGCAAAGGAAGCCCTTTGGCTTAGAAGGCTGATTGATGAGTTGGGGGTAGAGCAGAGCAAGGTTACACTATTCAATGATAGTCAAAGTGCTCTGTTGTTAGCACAGAACCTAGTCTATCATGTGCACACAAAGCATATAGACGTGAGGTACCACAGGATTAGAGAGCTGATGGAGGAAGGTGAAGTGGAACTGATGAAGGTCCATACTAAGAAGAATCAGTCTGATGCACTCACAAAGGTACTCTTTAGAGATAGCTTTCAGAGATGTGCGGCACGGTTGGATCTATTAAGAAGAGATGAGTTCACAAGGACTTGGAAGCACCAAGGTAGAGAATGTGAGCTCAGAAGTGGCACTTTCAAGTCTTGAAAATATGAGAAGATAGGTCATGAGAAGATGGAAGTGAGCTGAAAGAAGAATCAATCTCAATAGTAAAGTTCAGAAACTGGGCCAGCTCACTCTAAGACTGAGCCGGCTCAGTTGGAAATTGGGTCAGCTCAGTCCAGGATTGGGTCAGCTAGATTTTGGAAAAATATCTGACAGAAAGTAGCATTTTTGGGCTATTAGCACGATACACAATCGGGTCGGCTCAGTCTGGGACTGAACTGACCCAGTTATAGGTTAGTCGGCTCAGTCTGAAACTAGGCCGGCTCGATTTTCATGGGTTATTATTTTATGTACGTGGGTTGTTTGGATTTGGAGAGTTTTTCTACGAGCTTGGGCTCGACCCTTTATAAAGTATATATACTAAAAATAGGTCAAGATTGTAAGAGTGCTGAAATATACTGAATAAAAGCTCTTTTCTTCTAAAAATCTCTTCTTCTTTTTTTCTCTATTCCTTGATTTATTTGATCATGCTTCTATAGAGATCTCTAAAAAATACTTTCTTGTTGCTTGGCTAATCACCAGCAGCTACGCTGATCCATGTAGGAAGAGTGCAAATTCCCAATAGAGTCCACTTGGATAAGATCTGAAGGTCTTTTTCTTCTGAATCACAGCTCTAAAGATTAGATCTGGATCTGATCCAAATGTTCTTCAAAAACTCTTCTGAAGAAGCAGCAATCGTCTCTCGAAATAGTGCTGCCTTCTTCCTTATCTAGACATCTATTTTTCTTGGACTGTTCTTGGACTTGTGCCCAACACCTTGGGCATGGAGAGGGGAGAGAGAGGACTAGAGGGGGCATGGAGAGGGTTTTATTTTAGCAACATATGGCTTCTTTTTGGCACTAGCTTTTTTCAACCCTAAGCAAAGATAGGGTTTAAACAGACCCTACTGTGCCATGCAGTGACACATCATCCCGGCCAATGATAGGCCTTTGATCAATCAGATCTAAATCTAATTAGTGGGATGATGTCATCTGATCATATCAGATAAGAGACCCCTTAAAGTCTCCTAATGTTGGTGCCAACACTGGATAAGCCTAGTGAAGTTGGCACCAAAGAGTTAGAAGCTATCAAGTAACCCTGGAGTCCCATCTGTATAGGACTCCTCCCTCTTATCCCATGGGCGCATGCCCAAGCTGAATGCGCGCCCACTCTAGGTGCACATTTAGTAGGTGGACACACCCTAGATGCTCTCCAATGGCTATGTGACAAGTGGCCTTCAGTCCAAGGTTCTAGGGTCAACTATTGATTGATGTCCGAAATAGAAAAATGGCATGTGATAGGAATTGGCAGATGTTGTCTTTATTTATCTGATAAATTAAGACAACTCTTTTTTGAGCTAAATAAGCTCCAGTCAGACTAAGAGAAACCTTCCCAAGGTTTCCAAATGAGCCAAATCAAATTTGGTCTAATCAAGACGAACCAAAAAGATTATAAAAGAAGAATGTTAGGTTCAATCATGTGCTAGCATGATTTTTTTGAACCTAATTGGATCTAATCCAAATCAATCAAATTGAGTTAGCCCAATTAATAACATCAAATCCAAATTCTTGTTTGTGTAATCTAGTTAGATTCAATTCTATATGATAATGAGATATATTATGATCTCTATCATTGACTTCATCAAAACTTCTTTCGATGGATCAGAACTTTTTCGATTCATACAATTAGAATGATCGATCGTCAAGATCATTCTAATTGATTCCAAAATCCACTAGTGTCACCTAGCAGTATATGGTGGCAATCCATCAAAATTGAAAGCAAACCTCTCAGTGAGCTACCTATGTGATTGAGTTTCTCTATCATGAGTCTCAATAAGATTAGGGTTAAGATAAACTCATCAAACCCAACATCCGTCATATGAATTAATCGATCGATCCAAGTCTGATGTAAAATCCTAATAGAATTATTTTTTCTATTATTTCACTCTGCCATGGCCATGGACTTAAGAATTTGATTTCACGATCATCATAGGACTACTTCTCTTCTACCGAGATTGATAGATCCCATCTTGATGCAATCTAGTTTCTACAATGAATATGCTATAGCCAACATACACCTCAGGGTTCTATATGGCTAGGAAATCGAGTTATGGTATAGTCAAACTATAACATACATAAGATGAATTATCGATGCATCTCGGGTCTAAGAACTAGATACACAACTGCAGCATTGAACCAATCATCGACAAGAAGGTAGACTTTCTTATGACTGCTCGAGATGGTCATGCTCAGTACTCTCATTCTCAATGAATATCTATACTTTCACTCCGGTGTTTTCACACCATAGACTCAAGACTCATCTATCCTGAGAAAGTGATCGTACATCGATCTTTCGGATCAATTACCATCCTCGTGATGATCTTACAATCAAGAGCTATTTATGAGTTATTCATAAAAATTTATGTCCTAAATTTTCAACTCTTAAAAATATGAATTATCAAGTTCATTAACTGAAAGGATGTATCACAGATACTATATACACAATGTGATAGAAGAACAATCCTTTTATTAATTTATAGTCAAAATTATAAAATTATCTTTAGAAGTGTATTATAAGTATTAGTCAATCTGGCTTCTAGGACACATATCTAATAAACTCCCACTTGACCTAAAGTCAATTGGCTATAAATCTAAGTCCCATCTTCTTTAAGTGGGCTTTGATCTTCTGCTGGCTCAATGGCTTCGTCAACGGATCCACTACATTATCTACAGTATAGACTCTCTTAACCTTGACATATCCTTTCTCAAGATAATCACGTATAAGGTGGAATCACCACTCGATGTGCTTAGATTTTTGATGAGTCCTCGACTTCTTAGCTAGGGCTATGGTGCCATATTATCATAGTACAGAAGGACGATATCCGATGGCATCACTCTAAGCTCTACAGCAAACTTCTTATACTAGAACACCTCCTTCATAGCTTCCAATGCAGTGTTGTATTCTATTTCCATCGTGGAATCTGCTATCACCATTTGCTTGAAACTCTTTCAGCTAACTGCACCATCATTGCATATAAACAAACTACCAGATGTCGACTTTCGATCATCTATATCGAATATAAAGTCTGAGTCTGTAAACCTCTAAACTTGGAGTTCTCCATTATCCAAGACTAGAAACATATCCTTAGTGCTTCTCAAGTACTTAAGAAAATATTTCACAAAAGTTCAGTGCTCTTCGCCTAGATTCGACTGATACCTACTTGTGACACTCACAGCATGGGCAATATCAGATCGTGTACATAACATGGCATACATGAGACTTTCTATTGCCGAAGTATAAGGGATCTTGCTCATGCATTCAATCTCCTCAAGTGTGCAAGGACACATCTTCTTAGAGACATAAATATCATGTCTAAAGGATACTAAACCCTTTTTGGAGTTTTTCATACTAAACCTCTTTAGCACCTCCTCTGCGTACATCTTTTGTGAAAGTCCAAGCATCATAGTCGGTCTATCTCTATAGATCTTTATTCTCAGAATAAAGGATGCTTCTCCTAGGTCTTTCATAGAGAACTCCTTTGATAACCACATTTTGACCGTCGTCAATATTGGAATATCATTTTCAATTAGAAGAATGTTATCCACGTATAGTACGAGAAAGACAATAGTGCTCCTACTGATCTTTTTGAATACACATGGCTCCTCCTCATTTTTTATGAAACCAAACGATTTGATCACATTATTGAAATGAGTATTCCAGCTTTGAGATGCTTGCTTAAGTCCATATATGAATCTTTACGGTTTGCATATTTTGTGATCACCATCACGGAATGCGAAACCAAGCGATTATTCCATATAAATACTTTTTTCAAGATATCCATTTAAGAATATCATTTTCACATCTATCTGCCATATTTTATAATCAAAATAGACTGCAACAGCAAGCAATGTGCGGATGGATTTGAGCATGGCTACTGGCAAAAAAGTATCCTAATAGTCAATGCCTTCATGCTGACTATACTCTTTCGCTACGAGCCTTGCTTTAAATATCTCTACATTTCCATCGGTACCTATTTTTCTCTTAAATATCTATTTACACCCAATAGGTACTATACTTTCAGATGGATCTACCAAGATCCAGACATGGTTTGAGTGTATTAAGTCAATCTCTGACTTCATTGTCTCTAACCATTTCTCGAAGTCGATATTTGATATCGCCTCATCATAGGTCTTGGGATCATCACCACGAATCCCATTTCTTACTAGGAATATTTTCTCAACATTCTCTAAAATAGTACCTAGTACATTTCAGAAGGATGAAAAATTCTATTTGACCTATGAGATGGAAGAACTTGTATTTGCACTGGCTCAATCTAATTGAATTCCATAGGTTTCTCAGCTCGTTGCTCTTGGGAGAGTTTCTCCTCGAGCCTAATCTATCTTTCGATGTCACCATCTTGAATAAACTATTTTTTAAAAAAAGTAGCATATCGACTCACCATCATATTGTGATCTTCTGAAAGATAGAAATAATATCCTAATGACACTTTAGGATATCCAACGAATCGAGCTCTAAAAGACCTAGACTCTAACTTATTCTCCTATTGTCTCTTGACATGAGCCGGACAACCCCAAATTTTGAGGTGCTCAGACTTGATTTTTTGCCATGCCATATCTCATATGGTGTGGTAGGAATAGTTTTAGAAGGAATCCTATTCTGTAAATATATAGCAGTCATTAGACTATGTCCCCAAAAAAACTTAGGAAGATTTGTGAAACTCATCATGGATCGGACCATATTCAATAAGATCCAGTTTCTTTATTCTAAACTTTCATTGAGTTGAGGTATTCCAGGTGAAGTCCATTAAGAGACTATGTCATTTTTCTTAAGATAGTCTAGAAATTTTTGATTAAGATATTCGTCTTCTCGATCTGATCGAAGAATATTAATAAATTTTTCTGTTTGTTTTTCTATTTCGAGTCTAAATTCTTTAAATTTTTTAAAGGCTTCATATTTATGTCGTATCAAATACACATATCCATACTGAGATAAATCATCGGTAAAGATGATGAAGTAGAAATAATTGCTTTTGATTGGCACATTAAATGGGCCGCACATATCTATATACCAGGGCAAGTAAGTCTGTGGCCCTTTCCTCATGTCCTACAAAAGAGAGCTTGGTCATTTTACCAAGAAGGCATGATTGATAAATTGAATATGACTCGGAAGTCAACAAACTCAATAGTCTGAATTTCTTCAAGTTGTTAACCCTATCTTCAGCTACATGACCTAGCCTAAGGTGCCAAAGATACCGATCATTTAGACTATCCCTAGGTCGCTTTGATCCTATGGCATTCACGTTTTGCTCGATATTAAAAATAGAAACATCAATATGTAACTGATAGAGATCATTAATAAGAAAATTATTTATAATTTTATTTCTTTCATAAAGAATATTATAATGGTCCTTAAAAAAACTAATTACATAGTCTTCTTGTTCAAAATATGAAATAAAAATCAAATTCCTGCTTGCTGTAGGCACATAAAAATGGTTCCTAAGTACTAAATTTAATCCTGATGATAATCACAGAGGATAGGTTCCCACGACCATTACAGCAACTCTTGCTTTATTTTCGACGTGTAGGATCATCTCACCATCCCTCAGCCTCCTGCTCTCCTCAAGATCTTGCATAGAAGTGCATAAGTGAGCATTTGAACTAGAGTTAAGCATCCAACTGGATGCAAAAAAAACTGCAAGGTTAGATTCTATAATGAGCATACCTCCAGAAGGACCTACCTCCTTATTCTTCAGGCTGGCCAGGTATAGAGGGCAATTCTGCTTTCAATGACCATCGGTATTACAATGAAAATATTTTTCTTTGTCCATGGTCTTCTTTTTTGGTTCTTCCTTCTTCTTCTTCCCACCTTCAGTCTTCTGCTTCTTCGCAGACTTCTTCTTCTTCATTCCAAAAGAATTTCTTTTAGAAGAAGTCTGCTCTACAATAAGAACTAAGCCCTTTGAACCTTTCATAGGAAGTTTAGCAGTAACTAGCATATGCATAAGCTCAGCCAAGGTATTTTGCAGTTTATGCATATGGTAGTTCATAATGAACTACCCATATGCATCAGTCAAGGATTGTAGAATTATATTAATTTGCATATCCTTATCTAACTTGACACCGAGCTTTTCATGCTCTTCTAAGTCCTTGATCATCATCAAATAATAATCTTGGATCGACTATCCATCATGCATCTGAGCCTTAAAAAGTCTCCTAATGACTTGATATTTGGCTGCGCGACTCTATCCACCAAACAACTCTTGTAAGTGAGCTAACATTTGGCAGCTAGTCTTTATATCTTCATGTTGATACTGGAGTTCATCAGACATCAAGCCCAACATATAATACTTAGCTTTAAATACTCTCTGTTCAGTAGATGGATGGACTGGTAAAGTGGGAGAATCCTGTTTCAATACATGAGTCAACTTCTTAGAACCTAAAATAATTTTGAAGTTTTGGAGCCAATTCTTGTAATTAGGTCCAGTCAGTCTATGGATATCTAAAATTTTAAATAGAAAGTTAGACACAGACATTTTCCTACAGAGAGTTAAAATTTCTAGTTAGATTTTATAATTAGACTTGATCAATTTATTTAGTGATTTTATTTTTAAATAAATTAGGTTTCTACTATTTTCTTGGATTCCTATACTCTCTTGAAGAAGATGCAAAAATCTTTATGATTATAGATTTCTAATGGATGGTGCGGTCCAACTGACTGGCTCACCATCTCATCTAATAGTTATTGATGATGGATCAATTAATGAGTGGACAACTCTTGTCCAATGATTCTCTAATCATGGTACATCCAAATCTAGTCTCTAATTTATGAAGCTCACCGTGCCTGAAATATTACTCTATTCTTTAGTTAAGTCAGACTCCCATTTGCAAAAATTAGGTTCTTGATTGGATCTCTCATCGTATCCAAAATATTTAGCCCAACCCATCATTCAACCCATAGCATCTAATGCCTAATAGACATGGTTGTGTCTTTCTGGTGCAACTGAACCACTATAACCAGTCGAGAATAATCAACCTTGGAAAGAGCCTGCACATCTACAATGGTAGAAGACCACGACTTAATATTTTCTTAGAAAGATTTGATTTAGATCTCTTTAAACTTAATTTAACTTAATCATAATAATTATGACTAACCTAGTGACATGAGTTGGCTCGAATTATTAGCCACCTCAAATCAAAACTGGATCGATCCAAATGGCCAAGTAAGTGGGACCGATGGAAGGAATATATCATTAACTCGATAAGAATGCATTCGAGTCGAGTAGCTCTCAATTAAAAATTAGTCGATCGTATCTACCAAACTTACCTTAGAAATCAAATTATTGAACTAGAATCAATCGAGTTAGCCTAAATCCAAGCTCGAACCATGAAACCAAATTAGGTTTTGACTTGATCAAGTCACATCTTAATGTGATTCGATCTTGATTTAGACTTAATTCTATTAGGCTGATCAAATCTAAATTTTTTTGATTCCACCTAACTAACTCTTGATTCAGTTTGATCAACCGCTGACCTAATTGAGCTACCCAAACTCAAACCCAAGTTTATGAAGGTATCTTAAATCTAAAAATTCATAATTTTAGACCTAATTATTTTTATGTTCTTAATTTTTAATTAAGTTTGGGTTAATAAATAAAATATGTATTAAAATTCTAAAATTTTAGAATCTAGAGTTTTACAGAAAAATAAATTCTGATTTCTGATTATGGACGAATGCACAGCACCCTTACATGCTGTAAGAATATCCCATCGAATAGAAGGAGAGGGATTTTAAATCCTACTTTGTTCTTATGATCGGATGGCCAAGAAGAATGTCTTAATCAGAAATATATTTTTTATTATAAAATAAGTTAGATCTAAATCATATATCGTATATACAATTAATGATCTAACCTATACATGCTTTGCATATATCTCATGTATCGTAACTTAATTAAACATGCATATTTTCAGATTTAATATATCATATATAATATCTAAAAATTAAAATTTAAATTAATCATATTAAAATAAAACTATTCTAGACAGTTCATAGAATTATTCTATAATTAGTCTAAACATGCATCTTTCATATCTCATATGAATAAATTAAAAATTAAAAATTATTTTTTTTTATTTTTTAGATCTAATTATAATATTTATAATATCAAAAAAATAAAAATAAAATAGATCTAAAATTAAATTTAATCAAATTAAAATATGATTATACTAGACTAAACATAGAACTATTCTATACCTAATCTAGTCATGCATCTCATACACTATAGATCTAAATTATTTAATTTTAGATCTAATCATATCTGATGTGATATCTAAAATTCTTTAATATCAGATCATAAATAAAATTAAAATTAAATCTAAAATAGATCTAAAGAATTGCTAATACAGCTCTGATACTATTTGAAAGAAAAATCTCATTTTCTACCATAGGATCGTCCAGATCTGATCAGATCTGAGGTGGATTTTTCTAAAAAAATTTCTATGATCTGATCAAATCTAAGAATTCTCATATTTGATCGAGGTGATCTGATATTAAAATAAAAAATTAAATCTAAAATATGGAACATCTGATGTACCTGATTAGGATAATCTGATTATCCTGATGATGATCCTGACGCTCTTGAGATTTTGGATCGAGCCACACACATGCCTGGCCTCTACTGGAGTCCACTTAGATAGGATCTAGAGATCTTCTCCTTTTGAATCACGGCTTTGAAGATCAAATCTAGATCTGATCTAAATCTTCTTCAAAAACTCTTCTGTAGAAGCAGCAGTCGTCTCTCGAAATAGTGCTGTCTTCTTCCTTATTTGGGCATCTATCTTCCTTGGACTATTCTTAGACTCCTTGGGCATGGAGAGGAAAGAGAGAGGACCAGAGGGTGCATGGAGAGGATTTTATTTCAGCAGCATATGGCTTATTTTGGATGTTAGCTTTTTTTAACCCTAGGCATAGACAGGGTTTAAATAGACTCTGCTGCGCCAAGCAGTGCCATATCATCCCGGCCAATGAGAGGCCTTTAATCAATCAAATCTAAATCTGATTGGTGGGATAATGTCATCTGATCATATTAGATAAGAGACCCCTCAAAGTCTCCTAATGTTGACACCAACACTGGATAAGCCCAGTGAAGTTGGCGCCAAAGAGTTAGAACAAGTAACCCTGGAGTCCCATCTGTATGGGACTCCTCCCTCTTATCCCATGGGCGCACGCCCAAGCTAAATGTGCACCCACTCTGGGTGCACATTTAGCAGGTTGACACGCCCCAGATGCTCTCCAATGGCCATATGACAAGTGGCCTTCAATCCAAGGTTCTAGAATCAACTATTGACTGATGTCTGAAATAGAAAAATGGTAGATGACAGAAATTGGTAGGTATTATCTTTATTTATTTGATAAATTAAGATAACTCTTTTCTAAATTGGATAAGCTCCAGTCAGACTGAGAGAAACCTTTCCAAGGTTTTCAAATGAGCCAAATCAAATTTGGCTTAATCAAGATGAACCAAAAAGATTACAGAAGAAGAATGTTATGCTCAATCATATGCTAACATAATTTTTTTGAATCTAATTGGATCTAATCTAAATCAATCGAACTGAATTAGCCCAATTGATGACATCCAGACCTAAACCCTTATCTGTGTGATCCAGTTAGATTTAGTTCCATATGGTAATGGGATATGTCGTGGTCTCTATCATCGACTTCATCGAAACTTCTTTCGATGGACTAGAACTTTTTCGATTCACATAATTAGAATGATCAATCATCAAAATCATTCTAATTGCTCCCAAAATTTACCAGTGACACCTAGCAGTATATGGTGGCAGCCCATCAAAACCAAAAACAAACCTCTCGGTGAGCTACCTATGTGTTGAGTTCCTCTATCATGAGTTCTGACAAGATTAGGGTTAAGGTGAACTCATCAAACCCAATATCCATCATATGAATTAATTGATCGATCCGAGATCGATGTGAAATCCTAATAGAAAACTCTTTTTCATTATTTCACTCTGCCATGGTCATAAGCTTAAGGACTTGATTTCATGATCATCATAGGACTACTCTTCTTCTACTAAGGTTGATGAATTCCATCTTGATGCAATTTAGTTCCTACAATAAATATGCTATAGCCAACATACACCTTAGGATTCCATATGGTTAGGAGACCGAGTTATAGTATAGTCAAACTATAACACACACAAGGTGAACTGTTGATGCACCTTAGGTCTAAGAACTAGATACACAACTGCAGCATTGAGCCAGTCATCGATGAGAAGGTAGACTTTCTTGACTACTCGAAGTGATCATGCTTAATACTCTTATTCTCAACGAATATCTGTACTTTTACTCTGATGTCTTCACACCATAGACTCAAGACTCGTCTATCCTAAGAAAACGATCGTACACTGATTTTTCAGATCGATCACCATCCTCATGATGATCCTACGATTGAAAGCTATTTATGAGTTAATCATGAAAATTCATGTCTTAAATTTTCAACTCTTAAAAATATGAATTATCAAGTCCTTTAACTCAAAGAATGTATCACAGATACAATGTACACAATATGATAGAAGAATAATTTTTTTATTAATTTATTATTAAAAATAAAAAATTATCCTTAAAAGTGTATTACAAGTATTAGTCAATCTGACTTCTAGGGCACAGATCTAACATATACAAATCCTACTGGCAGGGTATCGAAGCATTATTACACAACTTCCACTAATAGGGTATCGAAGCACCGGCACACAATCCCCACTGATAGGGATCGAAATACTAGTCTTTAACCCCCATTGGCAGGGTTCAATGCATAGTCAGGCTACAACTCAAAATTCATCTCAAATCAAAACTTATTTTCATATTCATATTCAAAAAGTCATAAATCAGACGACATCAAAATCAATCGAAAAATTTAAACCAAATTTAATATGTTCAATCATAAATAATTTAATATTTTAGAAAAGAGTACGATAATTCAAAATATCATGGATCAATTTCATAAATCATGCATAATTCAATATAAAAAATATTTTATAAGTTACCGATAAATCTAAGAAAAATGAAGCATTATCTATTCTGACAGTATTTTTAGGAATCTATTATTTAAAATATATTCTTTTATTAGTCTTAAGCTATAACTAATGATATCTGAATCTAGCCAAAGTAGATACCAACATATTATCCGATGATCGTGGATCAAAAATCTTTTTATTAAGGTCAAATCAGAGTCATTAAAAGAAAATTTTTTACTTGAACAATTTTAGAGAGAGAAATCTATGAAAAAAAAATTTAGAAAAAAAATCTATAAAGGAAGAAAGCGAAACTTTTAGAGAGAGAATTTGAAATTCAAACTCTAAAAAGAGAGAGAAAGAAAAGAGAGAGATTTTCTCTCTCTTTTTTTATTTTAATTTTTTTCCCTTTTATTTTTTATTTTTTTCTTTTTTTCCTTCTTTTCCGTCGGTTCTTAGGCAAAACAGGGGACCTTCCCATCCCTCTTCTTCATGGAAACAGGGGAGAGGGAAGAGCATGGCCAACCATCCCCATGGCAGCAAATCTGGACGGCAGTTGCCCCTCCTGGTGGTGGACCACTGACAACCTCGACCTTTGGTAGCCAAGCATGGCCAGCATCGAGAAAGAACAAAAACAGGGGATCCGGTTTCAAAGAAAATAATCTAGTGATTTGCGCATCAAAAATCAAGCAAAATGGTGGCAAACAAATCGGAGAAGAAGGAAGGGAAGCATTGAGGTCATTACCTCAACTCCGACAAAGTGAAGCAAGTGATTTCGGTAACCTATTTCCGTCGAAATCCAAGGGAAAAACTCAAGAGATTCAGCGGCAATCAGCGACGATTCTCGAAGGAAATCTCGATGGGACTCAATAGAGAGGTGAAGGTCTTCTTATAGAGGAGATTTTCCCAGGGTTTTTAGGCCCATTGACTCGGATTGGACCTCTATCCCCCGGCTTCATCGAACACGGGAGAGGAAGAAGACTCCGGTTTGGAGTCTTCCTTCCCCCACCAGACCTATTTGCAATCTTTTTAAGGTTTTAGAGTCCAGTTGAGACTTTTTCCATTTGGATTCGAAGTATATATGGGTCAAATTCAGAAGGTGTCGCTGCAATTTTTTCTTTCTAATATTCTCTAATGTAGTATAATGGCTGGAAATCTATTTTCTAACATCAGCTAAAAATTCTTCCCGATATTTTTTGCCTTTCATGATTGATAACTATAGCATCAACTTATAGGTAGTATACATATTCAGATTAAACCAAAATTCTGTGTGATACAATGGGTGGAGGTACTTACCTTCCTCTTGAGTTTATGCAGATGGCATTTTACCTTCCTCTTGAGTTTATGCAGATGGCATTTGTGGGCAAGAAGAAGTGATTTCATGCTTCAAAACCTTGAACAAGGATTTGAAACTTGAATTTTTGCTCTAGTGCAAAGATCATCTACTGACACAAGCAAAGATTAAAAGAATCCTATGTTGTAAAGATTCTAAAAAGTTGTGATTTGGTGAGTAGAAATGCTGGGAAATTGCTAATTGATTTGATATTATGGATGCCACTTTTGGATGCTCAATATTTTTGAGAACTATATCTCTATGTTTTTGCTAAACTACATAGGAATTTCCTCTGGAAATGAAAACCTAACAGGAAAGGAGGGGCACCCCATGCGCTAACCCCTCTTAGCTACATCCGTAGTGTTGAGGATCACATGTTTTGGATCAAGTGGACTCTAAATCCTTGCATGCTACTATCCAATCCATTTCAAGTAGTCAGATTGAATCTTGGCTTGATCTTGATGCAGTGGAAACTGGTAGAATTCTAGTTGGATGGAAAGTATTGTAGATTCCAGATTCAAAAGAAGGAAGTATATCATGGTCCTTGATGCATTTACCAAGTCCGATTGGACCGGCACACTGGAGAGGGATTTCAACTCCACTAATCAAGCCCATGAGAGATGAGGTAACCCACAACCCAATATTGAAACCTTGCATTTGCTAATTTTATTTGAAACTAACAATTGATGCATCTTCCATTCGAAATGGGGATCGAAGGAAATGCCATCTCATGGCGATATGTATGCATGCAAAAATTTAAAATTTGTCAAACAATGAAAGAAATATTTCAGATCTAAACTTTTTAAATCTAATTAGATTTAATCTAATTTAGCATACATGAAGATTAAATCTCATACCCAGGAATCATTATATATATAAGATTAAAATCTAATCTATTAAGGATCTGAATTTTATCTTCATGCGAGTAGATTTTCACAGCGATCTGAAAAATCGTGGATGTCTTCTAAGATTTCTTGAAGCTACAAAAGCATCCGACTTCTACAAGTATCCACATAGGATAGATCTTGATTAGGAGAATCCGAAGATAACCGACGTGCTAGCTTTCTTGCAAATCTTTTTTCCTTTAAATCGAATCTATCTTCTTCTTTCTTTTCTTCTCAAGAAATCATGAAGAAGCACCTATTGAAGAGAAAGAAAGAAGAGAGGAAGAGGCTTCTTCCTCTTGGGCGGCAATAATGAGGTGAGAAAGAGGATGGGTGGCAACAAGGAGAGAGCAGGATTTTGATCAATAGCCATTTTAGTCCTCTCATTATGATCTTATTTATAGACCCCTTATCCTTATCCTTTCATAAATCAAATTTAGGTTTTAAAGGTTTAAATCAAATTTAATACTTCAAAATCAGATAAGGATAAAAAGATAAGAGAAAGAGAGGAGAGGGACTCTTGCTTTATGCGTCCCATCCCTGGACATGCCTAGGACAAGCATTCCAACCCTTGGGTCACATGTCCCAGCCTGTCTTAAGCATATGAGATGAAAGAGAATCCTAATCTAACAGGGATTTTAATTTTTTAGTCCAATTGAATTTGATTTGAATCCAATCTAATTTTAAATTCAATTAAGTTCAGTTAAATCCAAATCTGAGTAGAACTAGATCCAAAGAGAGTCAAATTAAATCCAATTTAATTTGTATTAAATCCAATCATTAATTGAATAAATAAATCAAATAAATAATGATTAATTCAGTAGCAATTGCTAATTGTTCTTCCTTAAACTCAGTATCCTTTAGTAATTCCTCTTATGTAACTTTTACAATTAACTCCAATCATCAATCAAATTGATAATTGAGTTCATATATTAATCAAATTCATAATTCAATTATTCAATCAAGCCAAAATTCTTTTTATGTATGATCTCGTAGGTTCTATTCTATCTGATAGTGAGACATATAATGATCTCTATCATAAATATCATTAAAGCTTCTTTCAATGGATTGAAGTAATTCTAACTCACTAATGAGAATTATTGATCGTCAATTAATTCTCATGGATCTCATAATCCATCAGTGATGTCTAGTAGCATATAGTGGCAATCCAATAGAATGGAAGAGTCTGAGTCTCTAGATGTAGTTGACGTATGATTTAGTTCTTTTATCATAAGTTCTAACAAGACAGAGGTTATGAAAAATTCGTCAAACTCCATCATCCATCATATGTAAGATTTAATTAGTAGTTCAAATCATGATTTCTCATGAAAATTTTTTTCCATCAATCACATCACTTTGGCCATGGTTTTAAGAACTCAACTTCATAAATCATATAGGACTACTCCTTAACTATTAAAGTTGATAGAACCTATCTATATGCATACTCTAATCCTATAGTAAATCTACTGTAGCCAACATACACCGTAAAAATCCAAATAACTAGAAGACTAAGAGAATGTGCAGTCAAACTATAGCAACCTCACCGTGAATAGCTAAGACATCGTAGGTTAAAGAACTACTCACATAACTATAGTATCAAAAAAATCACCGATGTGTGAGTAGACATCAAGTGACTTCTCATATTGGTCATGCTCAGTTCCGGTATTCTCTAACAACTATCTGTACTCTTGCTTAGTATTCTTACACTATACACTCAAGACTCGTCTATCCAGAAGGAAGCAATCCATGCACCAACCTCATTGGATTATTTACCATCATTGTGATGATCTATCGGTCAAAAGTAATTTAGAAATTAATCATCAATGATACATATCTCAGATTTTTAATTTTTGAGAATATGTGTTATCATCTTATTAATTTCTTGGATAATTTAAAGACACATAACATAAGAATAGAATAGAAAAATATCTAATTTTATTAATATACAAGTAAAGTATAAATTTATATTCTAAAATAAATATAATATATCTATCAAATTGATTTGTAGGACATGCATCTAATAGAAATTTCACTTAGGGATGACAATCAGGTCGGATCGGATATAAATGAGTCAAGTCAAAAAAAAATTAAATTTAATCTATTTATTAAATATATTTGATTTTAAAATCTAAATTCGACCTATTTAATAAATAGGCTTATGTATAGCTTAGTTGCAAAAATAAATAAATAAATAAATAAATAAATAAATAAATAAATAAATAAATAATGGAGCTCGGCCGATCTATGACCTATTAGAAAAAAAAATGCAAAGGGAAAAATTAAAAACCGCTCTGTTGTCTCTGATCTCCGCCCTCGCCTCATCCCCGCTCGACCCGCCTCTCCGCCCTTGCTGTGCTCTCAGCCACCTCTTCATCAACCCGTGCTCTCACCACCTCCAGCTCCACCCTTGACTGAGCTCTTGCAAGCAGAGTTTGAGCCTTAACGGCAGCGAGAGAAGAGGTGAGGACTCCCGACCTTCATCGCCTCTAGGCTCTGGACCTCCGATCGACGCCCCACCGTCTCTTTCACCTCCGGATTATAAGGGGTCGGACGATATCCATCACCTCCAAACTATGAGGGCTCGAACGATCTCTATCATCTACCTCTGTGGTCGAGCTCGGCATTATCTCCAAAACTGCGACAGCACAAAGAAGGAAAGGGAGGGGAAGAGAAAAACCTAACCATAGTCGACGATGGGGTTTGGGATGGGTGGGATCGGGGGAATTGGAAATGATGCAGCGCGTGGCATAGGCCAAGTGGGAGGAGCGAGGGGTTAGATGCCTGGTATACTATCTAATCTGGTTTGATAGAAGCTGGCTCTCATATAACTCTATCATGGTGGATTACGCTGCCAAGATATGGAACTTGAGTCAGCGCACTAATGATACCACTATGAACCTATTTCATAAACTCAGGGCAGCAGAAGAGGTGCCAAAGTCTTCGAGTACCGATCTTAGATGCCAAGAAAGAAAATGCAAGGATGAGATTCCGAATCGTTTGACAAGTTATTCAATCTGATTGACTCTGAAAAAGAAGAAAGATCTCTTAAAGACTGGTATGATATATTCTAATGAAGGATTGAGGAGAATGTGTTCGATGATCAGAAAGATATCAAGCTTCACTTCACCAAGTTCTTTAAAGGAAATTTTAACCTCATAGAAATTGTCCTTTATATCTCTCCGGGTACAAGATTTACTCTTCTCTTTACCAGGATTTAAGCTCCCTTGATGAACCTTTTATTGAGGAGGAAGTATGAAGGCGGTGCTTGTTTTAAAAGGTAACTGTTTGGCCCTCTTTAATCAGCTACATGATGCAAGCAAGCTAGGCAAGTTTGCATGAGAATATGGAATCTATGGAAGCAAATTTGATGATGAGATAATTGATGGTTGACGTCAACTCCTTGACAGTCTTCTAACCTTGCATCTCCGAGGAATGCTTGAAGCTTCCAGCCTCACTTCAGTCGCTTCTAATGTGATCATGGTCTTACACCAAGGCAAGCAAGGAATCACTCCAAGCCAAGAACTGAGGAAGAACGTTAAAAACTTTATAGATAATTACTTATTTTCAAAAGAATATAACTAAGATCTATAGGAGAGATTTTCCTAACATTAATAGGTTTTATAATCATGTAGGACGCAAATTTCCTAAAGAAAATAAAGAGATAAGTATTAAGTAAAAAGCAAAATCAGATTTTTAACTCCTATTGGACTTCAAACTCATCCAAAACATGAGTTTCTAGAAGAAAAAAATATAAAAAAAATTGATTAAAAAAAAAGTCCTATAAATTATGGACTGCTGGATGGTATTGTTGTAATTTCTTAAAGTTTGCAAGTGCTGACGTGTCTTCGGTAAATTGTTTATAACTTTCTTGTTCTCAAGATGTATTGGAAAGCTAACAAGTTTATGTTAAAACTTGAACTCGATGTCGAATATCATGGAAGTGGTTTTATATAAAAATTTAAACTACATCGATGTTGGTGAGGCTTCCTTTTAGTTTGACATGTCTTAGATTGCCTTTTCCCAATATGGCTGGAAGTAATTTTCAAAATATAAACTTTTTAACTTTGTCCATTGATTAGATCTTTTTTGTGGGCATTTGAATCCTTGGTTCAGACAACTTATTGATATGAAGATCCATGGCCGCATTCATATATAGCTCAAACTTGGATCTTGTAAGGCTAAATTATATGCACCTAATCCTTATTCCAAAGAAAGAGTTGCAACCAATCCCCTTGATTACTGGCTAATAAGTTTGATACATAGTTGCATCAGAATAATTAGTAAGGTTTTGGCTAACAAGCTTCTTCCAATTCTTAACTCTTTGATTGATTGAACTCAGGCTGCTTTTATAAATGTAGATCAATAATGGATAATATCTGGTGTGTGAGTGAGGACATTCATTACTTTGTGAAGTGTCTGATAGAAGAGTTATTTTGCAAGATTGATTGTGAAAATGTGACTATCTTATAAAAAATTTAGAGCATCGAGGCTTTCTTGCCAAGTGGATAAAGAATACATTCCTGTAGGGGGAATGACGGCTTCCATCAAAGTCTGAGCAAGTCGTATCTTACCAATCTCCAGAAGACGTCATCTGGGTTCAAGAAACAATCCAATCCGAGATGCAGTTAAATTAGTTTCAAAGTTCAGTTGAGCACTAAAGGATTTACCCCCAAATTCAGTTAACTCCGACCTTCGATTTAGGCTTGATAACAGCATCATCACAATAACAGATCTTGCCAAGACTCGACCTCGAACTTCAGTTAGACGAACTTTAGCCAGTAAGGAGACTCGGTATTTGTTTGATTTAGATCTTCAATTCAAGATAAATGATAGCTGCTCTACAATGCTAGATCTCAATAAGATCCAACCTTTAGTATGGCTGAACTCTCAACCAATCTCTCTTAAATTAGTTAGAGTAACTTCGTCGTAGTTTTAATTAAGAAGTCTAATGCTAGTTCGGCTCTCAAGTTCGTCCGACCTCAGTGCCTCAATTGTAAATTCAATTCAAGTAGCTGAACCCCCCAGCTCATTCCTTCTGACCCTAGATTTTATAATATGACTTTAGTCCAAAATACTAATCTCCACTAAGAGCCGACCTCGAGGGTAACCAAACTTCTGAGAACAATTGAAGCAGTCCTACTACAATCTAAATTAGAAATTCGATTCTCAAGCTCATCATTCTTGGTCCAAAGAGCAATCTTCAAGCTCAGTCCATCCGATCAGTCTCAGACCAAATGACCTGCTGTCAAGCTTAAAAGCATCTGACCTTCATATAGACTTCAACAAATAAGCTAACCACCATCAAGTGGCTACAACCATCAGCCTATTCTCTATAACAAAATCTGAATGGCCCGAACGGTCTACTGACATTCAGTTATAGCAGTCACCATCAATCTGTTATAGGCTCCATCTATAAATAAAATCTTTTAGATACGCTTTCTTTTTTAAGAACTCTTCTCATTATCTAACTCCTATGTACTCTATTCTTGTTAGTGAGATTTTTGACTTGATCATTGGAGGGTTCATACCGGAGCCACCCACCTCCGGCCAGAACTCTATTTTATAGGTCTTATTGGCAAGATCTTAGATGCCAACTCTAGCAATCTCCGGTGGCAATCCATTTTCAGCACCAACAGGATTAATGCTAGTGGAAGAAAAGTGAGCCCTTGTTCTAAAGGAATATTCAGTCGAGCGATCATTTTTTCCATTCAAGCAAAATGCCTCCCTAAAGAGCATCCTCCTGGCGATCTATCGCCACCGCCTCTTAGCTAGATCTAGAACTAGCTGATAATCTAGCTCTAGTGCTGTCACCCGCACCGCAGCCTTTCCAACCAACGGTGGTGGTAGATGTAAGTCAATTCAATCTACTGGTATAGTAGGTGAAAGACCTCATGGAGGTTGTATAGGCTATATAGTAAGCTCTGGCATTGGCACCATCCGAAAAGCCATCGCTGGAGCACTAGGATTTGGAGTAGAGAAGACCCACTTAGAGCAACCAACCAAAAAGTCCTGAAAGAGAAAAATAGAGAGCTATGAGTCCCTATTTGGAGCATGACTCTACTGCTGCAAAATCTCTGCCCCCATCAAAATCACCATACCTTGAGATTCGTGATCGAGATGATAATTTCGATCGAAAACTTCAAGAAATAAACAAGCAAATTGAAGAGTTTCGTAATTCAATCCCAGCCTAGAATGATGAGATTTGCATCAACTCGCTTTTTACCATCCAGATTATGCAAGAGCCCATTTTGCCCAATTTTAAGCTTTTCTAACTTGAAAGTTATGATGAGAGCTCAAATTCGATCGATTATTTGAAAGCTTTCTAGATAATGATGCTACTCCATGGTGCACCAGATGCTATTCTGTGTCGAGCTTTTCCATTAACTCTGAAGGACGCAGTACGAAATTAGTACTCAGGCCTAAAATTAGATACCATTCACTCTTTTGATCAATTGAGCCATTAGTTTATGGCTTATTTTGTGAGCAGCTGGCATCAAATGCAGGGATCCAATTTTCTTATTAACATCAAGCAGCGAAAGGAGAAATCCATATAAGTCTATGTTGAAAAATATGTCCTAAAGCTAATCATCTAAGTAGTAGATGACTGAAATTAGTATATGAATTATCTAATAATAATAGTTTTTGATTGATTCATCATAAAAGTTCTATCTTTCTTAAATAAACTCCTAAATTATGATGAAGTTTTTAGAACCATAATCAATCGATAAAGAAAGATTTATAGGATGATTTTTAAATTATTTATGATCAAATGATAAGTTATTAACAAGGATGATAACTTATCGAGTGTAGGTCACTGTATGCCATATGCATTGGTTGTCCTCGTAACCAAGTGGTATGGAGATATTAGTATGGCATCCAGGTAAGATGTAAGAGTACATCTGTACTAAACGTGAATAATGTAGCACTCTATTATCAAGAGTAGCTAGCTAAGGCCAACGGATATAAGTATCCCTTCGATCTGAGATTACCACGGTGACTTGCAAGCAACTCACTGTACTATGGTATCGAACTGTCTGTATTTCTAATATAGGTTCGAAAGATTTTTGGGTACAGTCAAGTACTTATAAAGTCAGTGTATGAGTCAAGATAGAATTGACCACTCCTGATTAACTTCAGGAAGAGAATGACTCGCTGTATTTCAATTTAGTAGAACCTAAGCTTGGATAATCCTCGTGAGATATCACGGGATTTATAAAATTTTGAGACACAATAGAGATGATTTGTATGAGTGTTTGACAGCGTAGTCGAAGTTATCTTAAGCATTATTGATCATAGGAATGAATTATATGATAACCATGGGTCAGGATTCTAAAAATGTTACTTTGCATACATTCGATCTATTCGGATGTTGGGAATCATTGCTAGATGATAACTTCGATTGGTACAGAAATTAATTTCTGTGCTACCGACTTAGGTTCAAACCTATAGGATCATACACATTAGAGCTTGTAATCTGATTAGATAATTAATTGATGATTGAGAATCATTTCAAGGTCAAACATTCAATGCGATTGATGTTTGACCTAATGCAAGTGTTGTAGAAAGATTGATTAGCAATTAGATTGCTAATTGACTCAATTTGATTGAGCAATTGGACTGAGATCAAGTCTAATTAAATTATATTCAATTAGAATTAGTTTATACTTAATTAGATTAAGTCTAGTTGATTTATTAAATAAGCCAATTGTAAGAAAGAATAATTTCTTGTTTGACTAGGACTTGAGTGCACCTAATTGACTTAGCATTTAAATCAGATTTAAATCTTAATTTAATTTGATTTAATTAGGCTCCTAGTTAAACTAGGATCACCCTTAATTAGGTTGCATTTGATCTAATTTAAATAAAATTTAAATTAGATTCAAAACTATTTTGACCTAGTCAAACAAGAGGAGTCCAAGTTGGACTGGGACTCTCTCTCTTTCTCTTATGCCTAAGACCTCACACCCACCTTAATTAATTCTTAATTTTTTCTATGTGTATTTTCATGCCCAAAAAGGCCTTCCATGCCTTATAATTCAAATTTTTGAAAATTTATTATGACTTGATCAAAACTTGGAAGAAGTAGGGATTTGTTTCCTACTTAGAAGAGTCCCCTTTGACCAAAATTTCTTCCCCTCTTATGCGCCCACTCAACCCATGCCATATTTAACTTCTCCACCCTTCTCCTAGGTTTTCGGTATGTGGATTTAATGGTTCTCATGAAAAAAATCAAGAGAGGGGCATCCAAGAGTTGGACACCCCATAGAAGTCCTCCTTTGACTAGATTTTGACCTAGTCATGCAATAAATGGTGGATGCTTCTTTTGAGATCGTTAGAGGATGTAAAAAATTTAGAAAAATTATGAAAAATTAAAGAAAAAGGAGGAGAAGGCATGAAGGATTTGTGGTGCCAAGATTCTTGGAGAAGAGACCTCAATTAAGACATCAAAGGTTAATATCTTGAAGAGATAAGGTAAGAGAAGATTATCTTCTCTTATATCTTTTCTTTTATGTTTCTCTCTTTTTATTTTATTTATAATTTTTATATGATAAAAATTTGAGAGAGAGAGAAAAGATTTGGGTATGGGGATGAGTGCTCCAAGTTGTTGGAGCATGGTGTTAATTTTTTGGATATGATTTGATCATGTCTTGATGAGAGAAGGAGAAGAGAAGAAATATCTTCTCTTAGGATTTCTTGGATAACCTTTCCTCTCTAATTTTTGTTGGAATTTTATATGATAAAAATAAAAAATATTAGATCTAAAAACTTAAGAAAAATTTTAGAGGAGAAGGTCTCCTCTTGTCCTAGCATAGAGATGTTTTCAGGACATCAACCATTGATGTCCTAAAAGAGAAGATTTGTCTTCTCTTAGGATTTATTTTTTCATGTTTTTATTTTTTGATTTTTGGAAGATCCAAGGGTTGGATTTCTCTCTTGTTTCTTTTTATATTTTTTATCTCTTGGAGTGTCCAAGATATTCAAAGAACATGTATTTGATTAACCATCAGAAGAGATCCGTGAGAAGCTAGCACTTCAAGCGGATCTTTGTTCGATGAATCTTCGATCTATGTTGCAAGTTTGTGTGGATCATCTATAGAGGTTGGACACTTGTATAGCTTCAAAGACAATAATGAATTTAACTACAGAGTTCTCGACCCATGCAAAGATAAGATATATGATCTCTTGGTGACCTAGATGCGATCTAGGGTTAGATCTAGAATTATTCTAGATCTAGATATTGATATGATTAATACTACTTATGATTAATTTAATTTTAGATTTATATTTACATCATAACATGTTATAGATTCTTGATGTAGGATTTTGTAATTTGATTACATGCATTTGTAGATTAAATAGTTTAATCCATGTCTTCCACTACTCTTTATTTTTGAAAAAATTTTGAAATCTATGCATGAAATCCTGCATATTTTCCAACAGTGGTATCAAAGCATCTAGGTTCTTTTATAATATGATTATATTTATATTAGATTAAATTTAAAAATTAAAATTAATTAAAGATCATACATACTATCATAAGGTTGTCCTATTGTAAGGTTAACCTCTTATAATGAAAAGATTATCTTAGTATGTGCTGATCTGAATCTAAATCATGAATAATTTAGATTAGGTCTAAGAAAATTTATGAATCAATTTTTTGATTTAAATCTAAAATTAAATAAATATTTAATCTATTTTATATTATTTAGATTAGATTTAAATAATATTAGGATTGCACATATTGCCATAAGGTTATCCTACCGTAAGATTTACCTCTTGCAGTGGAAAGATTATCCTAGTATGTGCTGATCTGAGAAACTTAAATCATAAATATGTTAGATGAGATCTAAAATAATTTATAATTTATTTTTAAATTTTAAATCTAATTTTAAATAATTTATGATCTGATCTATATGATGTGTTTTATGTTTAAATCTAGATTCTTTTATTGCATATGTTGATATGTAATTTTTATTTTGAATCTAGAATATATATGTATGATATATTTATTTTATAGAATTTAAATTGAGAACTTACTTTTTGCAAAATTCTAGATTCGAAATCCTAGCTAGGACATGATCTAAATAATGAAATAAATCAGATCTAAAATCATGTATTGAATATGATTCAATGTAAATTATTTATAATTTAAAAATATTTTAAATAATAAAATTAAAAACTAGTTTTGAGGTTCCATAAATCTAAATTTTGAACTTAATTGAGAATTAAGTGATTGTTTAGGATCTAGGTTTGTGATTTGAAGATCCTAAGATAATTTCATAAAACATGGGTTAAAGGTTAAATGGGTTAGTTTTGATCAGATCATTAACTGGGTTAGACCTAGGGTTAGATTAAATATAGGCTTAGTTAAAAAATTGATCAAATCTAATTAATAGTCAATTAGGAGTAGGTCATTTTTTTTCTATAAATTAATTCAATAGTTGTAGTTGATCAAAGTCCATATATCTAACAAATGGATCTGATCATGGCTCAGTGGTCAAGCCCGAGTCTTTAGGTAGACCAAATGAAAACTGACAAACCAATTAGTATCTAAGGTAAATCTGGCATTTCAGATAGGTGGTTTTTAATTGACAGCCCACTTACCTGGTCATTTCTGATGGTGTCTAAGGCAAGCCTTGGCAAATCCTCTTACCGATCTCACTTATCTGGCCAATATGGTTAATCAGATTTTGATTAGGTTGCTTATTGATTCGAGCTAACCCATGTCACATAGAAAATCAGTGAGACTGATTTCATTCTGTGAGACTGATATAGGTGCCCATCGACCAAAATTGATCATAATCCTCATTAGTGACTTGTGAAGTCAGTGGGAGGACCTGACTTAGTGAAGTTAGTGAGAGCAAATTGGTTCATATCCTTTTTATCCTTAAATCATTAATAATTTAAATTTTTTAAAATTATTAGATCCTTAAAATGATAAAGTTATGGAGATAACTGAGTTATAGCCTCCCATTAAGGTGTTTGATAATGAGTCCATTAACTCAATAATCATTGGAGACCCATAGGCCTGGTGGTTGTTGACTAATGAAATTATCATTCATCATATGACAATTTAGATGTATCTCTCTAATGGTGGTTAGGTTCACCAACTATAGTTGGGCTTAATCATTTGTTAGTTAGGATCCTTACAGTGGAGGCCCTAGCCTATTGATTAGGTTTCTGGGGCAAAATTAAATTACTAGAAGTTGTTTGAAGAAATAATTAGTTATGAACCTATCCTTAGATATACATGGATTGACCAATCATAGTTGGACTTCTGTGGATTCTAATACCTACTAGAAAATTAAAGTAATTTTTTGAATTGGAGGTAGAGGCTACCAATTCGAATAAAATAGTGGAAGAACCTTTAGATTAAAGTCCAAGTCTTTAGACTTAATATAATTCATATACTTAGGTCAATATTCTCTTTTCTCAAATTAAGGCTAAACCCTAATTGCTCTTATAACTATTAGATAGTGATGACTTATTGGATCCAACTTTAATAATTAGTATTGAGAGCTGAATTTGGTTCAGTAGTACGAATGGATTCGTACTGGGGCTTCTAAGCTCAGTCAAAATAATTAGTCCAAGGTTAACCCAAATCAGGTATAGTGCTTCTAATGTTAGAAGCAGGGTCATAGGAAGAAGAATTATCTTGCTTCACTTGACCATAACAGGCTGAATAAAAAAAAGATGCAAAAGTTGCTCATTAAAGATGTTATATGATAACACCTTAAAATTTCTCTATAAATAATTCTACTACATGGGTATTAGATGCCAGTAGTCTTATGCAATTTGTTGTAAAGATTACAAGCAAGTGGGATATTTAAAAATGATGAGAAATATCTGAACGTTGGGGATGGAAGTCTTGTTCCAATCCTAGCTTTAGGATTTGTCAAGCTTATTTTCAATAGATGTCATTTTGAGTGATTGTCATTATTATCCATCATTTATGATAAATATGATCTCTGATGGTCTTTTGGTTAGAGATAGTTATCATTTATCAATAAAAAAGATTGTTGTAATATTATTATGAATAATATTATAGTAATACATGGATAATATAGAAATTATATTTAATATTTATACAGTCTGTTAAGTATAATGTACACACCCAAGTTAGATTATATCATGGATATCTATCTTTGGCATTATAGGCTTAGTCATCTTGATAAGAACAAGATAAATGGGTTAGCTTGAGAGGAAAACCTCGGCATCAATGATTATGAATTATTGATAGCCTATAAATCTTGTCTTCTTAGAAAAATGATAAAATCACCTTTTACTGAAAAAGATGAAGGAGCCGATAATGTTCTAAGTCTCATACATAGTGATGTATGTGGACTTATGAACTTAAGTGCCAAAGGAAGATACTAAGATTTTATTACAGATGACCTATCTTAGCATGGGTGCATCTGACTAGAATTATTTGAAATATTCAAATGATTCAATAATAAAATAAAAAAATAAATTGAAAAGGTATTAAAACTCTTTGATCGGATTGAGGAGGCAAATACTTATTCAGTAAGTTTTTGACATATCTAGGAGAGAATTGAATTCTCTCTTAAGTGAATTTCTTTTTGAAACATAATGTATCTGAAAGAAGAAATTGAACTTTATTAGACAAGGTTCAATCCACTATAAGGTTTACTTATCTGCCTGTTTTAGGGTTGTGCTCTTGTAGCTATTAGTTTTACTCTGAAAAATGTTCTGAGTAAATCTATCACATAGATCCATATGGGATATGGATCGGGCGTAGACCTAGACTCTCTCACTTTTGGGTTTGGAGTTGATCGGCCTATATCATATATTTGCACATAGATAAACTTGGAGCCTGGTCCAATAGATGCTTAAGGGGTTATTAATTCTACCATGCTGAAGGATATAAGATGTTCATTAGTAGAACGGCATTCCTTTTGGAAAGAAGTTCCTTAGAGAAGGAATTGATGCCTATGAAGTTGAACTTGAAAAAATTTGACTGGTAGAAAAGAACTGACGTAATCTAGTAAACCTACAGAACCAAATTTGATTAGATCAAATCTAGAGCCCATTAAAGTATCACCTTTAAGGAGATCCGATAGAGTACCACATTAGCTGGACAGATACTTCAGTATCTAGGTCTAGGATGGCGATCCTGTTAAGCTCGATGAGAGTAATAAGGATTCGATCATCTATAGGGATACAATGTAGTGATCTGACTCTGAGAAGTGGCTTAGAGCCACATGATCCAAATTGAAGTCCATGAAAATCAATAGTGTATGGACACTAAATGATTCACTTGAAGGGATAAAATCCATTAGGTGTGAATGAATTTTCAGAAGGATCAGAGTAGCGCAGATGGGAAGGTAAAGATCTTAAAGTCTATTTGGCTATTACCTCAGAATTAGAACATACATTTTGAATGTATGCTTTTGTTATGAATAAAGATAAATTCTATATTTATAATTTGATAAAATATTCTATAGTGTTATTTCTTGTGTTATCTGTGGATGAAATTCTCTTAATCGAGAACGACATCCCAGCATTGCAAAGAATAAAGGTTTAGCTGTCATCTTATTTCTCCATGTACGAGATCAGATATGGTATACTCACTAAGGATAGTGAGCAGATACTGATCCAAGTGAGAACCACTAAAAGATTGTATGAACAATCTTTAAGTATTTGAGAAATACTAAGATCCAATGACTCGAATATGAAATTACTGACTTAAAATATATGGATATTTTAATTTAAGTTAGAACAAGACGTCAACAAGAAAATATCGGATCATACCCTAATTGTAGGAGCAATCTACTGAAAAGGATAAAAGCAGGATACTTTAGCCTATTCAGTTAGTGATGTAGAGATATCGTGGCATATGATGCTGCCATATAAGCTATATAGTTACTGAGGTTCATTAGCAGGATAGGAGTGGCATCCTCCATAGATGGTCCAGTCCTATCTAGCACTGAAGCCATAGCTTAGGCTAAAGAATCGAAGGACCAGCATATTCTGCATCGCTATCATCTTAGATATTATATGAGAGACATCGACTTTTTGAAGATCGATGGAAAAAGAGAACTTGACTAATCCATTTGCTAAGGTCTTGGAACTAAGAAGTTCTATAAACTCAAGTGGAAGATAGGATATTTGATATTATTCTGATTGACTTTAGTCCAAGTGGTAGTTATTAAAAAATATGTCCTAAAGCCAATCATCTAAGTAGTAGATGACTGAAATTAGTATATAAATTATCTAATAATAATAGTTATTTGGCTGGTTCATCATAAAAGTTCTATTTTTCTTAAATAAACTTCTAAATTATGATGAAGTCCTTAGAACCATAATCAATCGATAAAGAAGGATTTATCAGATGGTTCTTAAATTGTTCATGATCAAATGATAAGTTATTAATAAGGATGATAACTTATCGAGTGTAGGTCGCTGTATGTCATATGCATTGATTATCTTCATAATCAAGTGATGTGGAGATACTGATATGGCATCCAAGTGAGATGTAGGAGTATATCTGCACTGACTGTGATCAATGTAGCACTCTACTATCAAGAGTAGCTAGCTAAAGCCAATGGATATAAGTATCCCTCTAACCTAAGATCACCATGGTGACATGCAAGCAACTCACTATACTTTGGTGTCAGACTGTCTGTATTTCTAATATAGGTTTGAAAGATTTTTAGGTATAGTCAAGTACTTATAAAATTGGTGTGTGAGTCAAGATGAGATTGACCACTCCTAATTAACTTCAGAAAGAGAATGACTGGCTGTATTTCAATTTAACAAAATCTAGGCCTGGATAATCCTCGTGAGGTGTCATGGGATTTATAAAATTTTGAGACATAATAGAGATGACTTGTATTAGTGTTTAACAGCATACTCAAAGTTGTCTTGAGTATTATTGATCATAGGGATGAATTATATGGTAACCATGGATCAGGATTCTAAAAATATTGCTTTGCATACATTTGATCTATCCGAACATCGAAAATCGTTGCTAGATGGTAACTTTGATTGATACAGAAATTAGTTTCTATACTATCAACTTAGGTTCGAATCTATGGGGTCACACATATTAGAGCTTGTAACATGATTAAATGGTTAATCAATGATTGAGAATCATTTTGAGGTCAAACATTCAATGCGATTGATGTTTGACCTAATGCAAGTGTTGCAAGAGGATTGATTAGCAATTGAATTACAATTGGCTCAATTTGATTGAGCAATTGGGCTAATATCAAGTCTAATTGAATTAAATTTAATTAAAATTAGTTTGAACTTAATTAGATTAAGTTTAGTTGATTTATTGGATAAGCCAATTACAAGAAAGAATAATTTCTTGTTTGACTAGGACTTGGGTGCACCTAATTAACTTAACATTTAAATCAAATTTAAAGGTTGATTTAATATGATTTAATTAGGCTCTTAGTTAGACTAGGATCATTCTTAATTAGGTTGCATTTGATCTGATTTAAATAGAATTTAAATTGGGTTCAAAACTATTTTGACCTAGTCAAACAAGAGGAGTCCCAGTTGGATTGAGACTCTCTTTCTTTCTCTTGCGCCTAAGACCTCATGCCCACCTTAATTAATTCATGATTTTTTCTACATGTATTCCCATGCCCAAGAAGGCCTTCCATGCCCCATAATTTATATTTTTGGGAATTTGTTATGACTTGATCAAAACTTGGAAGAAGTTGGGATTTATTTCCTACTTGGAAGAGTCCCCTTTGACCAAAACTTCTTCCCCTCTTGTGCGCCCACTTAACCCATGCCATATTTAACTTCTCTACCCTTCTCCCAATTTTTTGGGATGTGTATTTGATGGTTCTCATGAAAAAAATCAAGAGAGGGGCGTCCAAGAGTTGGACACCCCATAGAAGTCCTCCTTTGACTAGGTTTTGACCTAGTCATGCAATAAAAGATGGACGCCTCTTTTGAATGGTTAGAGGATGTGAAAAATCCTAAAAAAATCATGAAAAATTAGAGAAAAAGGAGGAGAAGGCATGAAGGATTTGTGGCACCAAGATTCTTATAGAATAACCCTCAATTAAGACATCAAAGGTTGATGTCTTGAAGAGACAAGGTAAGAGAAGATTATCTTCTCTTATATTTTTTCTTTTATGTTTCTCTCTTTCTATTTTTTTTATAATTTTTATATGTTAAAAATCTAATAGAGAGAGAGGATTTGGGTATGGGGATGAGTGCTCCAAGTTGTTGGGGCATGGTGTTAATTTTTTGGACATGATCTGATCATGTCATGATGAGAGAAGGAGAAGAGAAGAAAGGTCTTCTCTTAGGGTTTCTTGGAGAACCTTTTCTCTTCAATTTTTGTGAGAATTTTATATGATAAAAATAAAAAATATTAGATCTGAAAACTTAAAAAAAATTCTAGAGGAGAAGGTCTCTTCTTGTCCTAGCATAAAGATGTTTTCAGGACATCAATCGTTGATGTCTTGAAGGAGAAGATTTGTCTTCTCTTAGGATTTATTTTTTTATGTTCTTATTTTTTGATTTTTGGAAGATCCAAGGGTTGGATTTCTTCCTTGTTCCTCCTCATGTTCTTCATCTCTTGGAGTGTCCAAGAGATCCGAAGAACATGTATTTGATTAACTATCAGGAGGGATCCGCGAGAAGCTAGCACTTCGAGTGGATTTTCGTTCGATGAATCTTCGATCTATATTGCAGGTTTGTGTGGATCATCTATAGAGGTCGGATTCTTGTGTGGCTCCAAAGGCAACAACAGATTTAACCGCAGAGTTCTTGACCCGCTCAAAGATAAGAGATCTGATCTCTTGGTGACCTAGATGCGATCTAGGATTAGATCTAAAATTATTTTAGATCTAGGTATTAATATGATCAATACCACCTATGATTAATTTAATTTTAGATTTATATTTGCATCATAACATGTTATAGATCCTTGATGTAGGGTTTTGTAATTTAATTACATGCATTTATAGATTAAATAGTTTAATCTATGTTTTCCGCTGCTCTTTATTTTTAAAAAAGTTTTAAAATCTATGCATGAAACCTTACATGTTTCCCAATAATGCAGGGATCGAATTTTCTCATTAACATCAAGCAGTGAAAGGGAAAATCCATATAAGCCTATGTCGGCTATTTTAATAGTGCAGCTTTGAAAGTCCAAAATTTAGATCAGTCAGTCGCAATGGTTGCTTTGAAAGATGGTCTTCAAAAAAATGATCCTCTTCTCACTGAAAAAGAAACATCCTTGGGATTTTGCCGACATGTTAGCTCAAGCCGAGAGCTATGCTCAAGCTGAAGAAGCTAGCGTTTAAATTACGGGATGCTGATACTGCAAAGAAATGTCTAGTGGAAGAATCTAGCGGTCCTCTCCCCCTCCTAAAATGTCAAAAGATGGTCGGCTGCATTCTAGGATACCTTCTAAATGTAGATGAACTTGAACCCCACCTTGAGCTTGTTGGCCAAATAGTCCTGATAGAAGAATGTGGTGAAGTACCCCTTAAAGAAGATTCAATAATTATACCCCCTTGAATGTTCCAAAAATTCAAATTCTAATGTAGATCAAGGAACATCTACCGAGGCCAGAGAGAATGTGGTCTCATCCGAGTAAGTGCAATCCCAATAAGTATTATTTGTACCATCATGATTGTTGTCTTCAGGAATGATTTTGATGATTACAAAACATTGGAGCATAATACTAATACTAACTTTCTCAAGAATGTCAAAGCTTATTTTTGTAGAAGAAAAAAGAGCATTGAATGAATCCATAATCAAATGAAGATCCTTTGAGTTATTTGAAATAGTTTTTGAAATGATTTTGGAGTAAGAAGAAACTTTTCTCAAAGTTCGAGCTGACCTACATCTAACTCGAGCTGGCTCTAGCATAGCACGTAGTTAGTTCATTGGCTTGGCACACAACTGAGCTAGCTCAATTTGGAGCCGAGCCAGCTATCTCAGAATGGTAGAAGATCAATTTTAGAACTCCATTGCTCAAGCCAGCTTGATGCCCCAACTGAGTTGGCTATCTCAGGTCAATAGAAGCATTATTTTTGAAGTCTGCCACCCGAGCTAGCCCGATGCCTAGCCAAGTCGGTTGTCTCAGATCGACAAAAGCACCATTTTTTTGGATTGTTGATCAAGCTAGCCCGACACAGAATCGAGCTAGCTCTCTCAGTAGGACTGAGCAATGCCTTGCGAAGAAACATTGCTTGAGCCGATCCAAAACATGAATTGAGGTAGCTCGATAGAATTTGACAAGCACAATGGCTAGTTCTGCAGAAGTTTGCCTTCATCCAGAATCATTTTTCAATAGCTATTTTTGATCTTCAACGATCATAAATGGCTAGAATTCATGTCAAATCATCCAAAATCTTTTGAAAATGATTAAGAGAAAAGAAAAAAAAAATATAAATGAAAAATACTGTTCAAGCACTATTCATTAAGAAAAGAGAGTATTTTGAGAAAAGTTAATCTGAAAGAAAGTTCACCAACTCTCATTCAATAATTTCTTAATCCTTTTAAGCATATTAAAAGAGGAAAGAGAGCATTTATTAGAAGCATTCAAAGTATCCTCTAAAAGAAGAGCTACAGCAACAACAATCCAATCGAAATAGGGTTTTACATTATTGTATTTACTTTTTTCTTAAATCTATTGTAAAAGTTTCAGTTGGGGCTGAAACTTGAATGGTTATTATTGTACCAAACTTAGTTTAGTTTGAAAAAGTCTTAAGTAAAAGGCTTGTAAATGTTTTGATTGGTTAACCTAAAATAAAACTAATTGAGTTTGTTTGTGAGCCTTACGTAAAATAAACATGCTGTAATCAGATGATTATAGTGAAAATTCCTAAGGGATCGCTTGGAAAGTAGATGTAGATGCTGGAGGTGCATCGAACCACTATAAATTTATTATATTTGTCTGTATGCTTTTCTTCTCTTCTATTGCATTCACTTTCTATTCTCTAGCTACTTCATATTCAGCATACTTATAGTTTGTCATTGCACATTACTAATTAGGTTTATTAAAATTTTTTTGATAACCTAATTCACCCCTCCACCCTCTTGGATTGTCTAGTTGGACAACAAGTGGTATCAGAGCTTGGTTCTCAGCTATCACTGATCTAACCATTAGGAGATAAAGATCATGATAATATAATTGGAAGCTTCACTTGCCGAAGGACAATTCACTAATAGACCACCACTTTTCAATGACACAAACTATACATATTAGAAAGCTTGCATGAAAATCTTCATTTAAGCTTTTGATTATGATATGTGGAGTGTTATAATCAATGGGCTGCACACCCACCATTGTAGTTGATGGCATTAGCACACCCAAACCTGAAAAGGATTGAAGTGATGAAGATAAAAAGTTAATTCAGCTAAATGTTAAGGCTATGAATGTCTTGTATTGTGCCTTCAATGCCAATGAGTTTAATCAAATTTCTACTTGCAATTCTATAAAAAAATTTGGGATAGACTTGAAGTTACTCATGAGGGCACAAACCAAGTTAAGGAATCAAAGATTAACATGCTAGTGTACCAATATGAATTTTTTAAAATTGAATCCACTAGATCAATCACTAAAATGTTCACACACTTCACTGACATAACTAATGGTTTAAAAAGTCTTGGAAAGATTTATTCTAACAGTAACTTGGTGAGAAAAGTTCTTAAGTCCCTACCAAAGGCATAGGAAGCAAAGGTCACTACAATACAAGAGGCAAAGGACTTGAATAAGCTACCATTGGAAGAGCTGATTGGATCATTAATGATGCATGAAATTATCATGAGGTAGCACAATAAAGATGAAGGCAAAAAGAAGAGGATCATTGCCCTCAAATTTGCTACATTTGATGAAAAAGAAGATGAATCAATGAATGAAGATGATGAAAATGAGGACATAGCACTGATCAAAAGAAAATTTAAGAAATTTATAAGAAGAAAAAAGCAAGGCTTCAAGAAGAAATCTCTGAACAAAGGTGAGAAAAGCAAGGACAAGGAAAAGGAAAGGGAGCAGCCATTATGCTTTGAATGTGAAAAATTTGGACACTTCAAGGCTGACTACCCAACTTAAAGAAAAGCATCAAGAAGGCCAAGAAGAAAGCAATGATTGCTACTTGAAGTTACAACGACAAATCTAGCTCCGATGACGATATCGAAGATATTGTAAACTTGTGTTTCATGGCACAAGAGAATAAGGTAAACTCCAAAATCACTCAAGATTATTTGTTTGATGAATTACAAGATGCCTTTTACGATCAAAGAATATCGAAAGATAATTGGTAAAAATAAAAAAACTAAAAATAATATGTGATACCTTATCTAAAGAAAAAGAAGAAATCTTATAAAGAAATAAGCTTTTAATAGAATAAAATGACTCTTTGAGAAAGAAAATTCAAATGCTGAAACTATTGGTTGATAAGTTCACATATAGTTTTGAAGAACTAAAAATGATTTTAAATAACCAAAAAGCAATTTATGATGAAGCTGAAATATGTTATAATCCTAACAAGAAACAAAAATTCTTAAAGAATCTCTAGACTAACTCAACATCATCACATTCATTTTCAAACATTACCTATTTCTGCTATGGTAAGTTAGGGCACAAAGCATATGCTTGTAATTTTAGTAAAACTAATGAAAATTTAGTCAAGAAAATTTAGATTCCTAAGGAAACCATAAATACTAATCCTAAAAGACCTAAGAAGACTTGGGTACCTAAATCAACCACTTGATTATTTTGTAGGAATGTCTTGCAGTCGATAAAGATGAAAGAGCTTGGTATCTAGACAGCAGCTGTTCAAGACATATGATGGGTGACAAAGAATAATTCATCATCCTTGAGAAAAAAATTAGAGGATTGGTAACTTTTGGTGATAATGGAAAAAAAAATATTGATATTGATAAAATCAAACTCACTTCCTCCACCTTCATTGAGAATGTCGTACTTGTTGATAACTTAAAGCATAATTTATTAAGCATAAGTCCATTGTGTGACAAAAGTTTCAAAGTCATTTTTAAATCATCTTTATGTATAGTCACTAGTCCCTTCGATGATAGTATCAAGTTTAGTGGATATAGGCATGAAAATGTCTACATGGTTGATC